>OZ016476.1:3450885-3758385 GCA_963966605.1 Caenorhabditis sulstoni | reverse complement strand
AGAATGCCCTTCGACGTCATCTGCTCTTTTCGTTTTTCGGTCAATAAGTTTCAGATTCTGATGGCCAAAGGAACTGGAATCTAGTTTCAGATTCAATAAAGTCAATTTTATTTCAATGCTTTTTTTTGGCAATCCATGAAATGAGTACATAATACAGTTTGTCACAGGTCTCCCGTATGAAAAATGAATTCGAGAAGTACAGAGCCGATGTTGATTCCGGATCAGAAGTCGGCTGGCTGCGCCGAATTGGGACGCGTCGATTGGTGGCTGACGAGCGGCGATCGGACGGACGCCACTTCCACGGAGTTGGCTCTTTGGACGAGCGTCTTGGCTCCGGGGGTCGGGTGCGATTTGAGGGTTCCTTGACGCGTCGAGACGCCAGAGTAGGAAACTCTGAATGACACCGAATGGGAACACTTTTTGGGTGAGTTTGGCAGTTTACCTTGTCAATGGCAGCAAACTGAACAGCGTCTGTCGATATCTTGAAGACGTGAAACTGTAGACCAAGAATGCCACGTAGCAGTTGATCAGAGACAGAAGATCGAGCACATCCGCCAGATTGAGATAGACCATTTGGTGGAACTGGGTGGTGAACAGAGCTGGAATCGAAGAGGGTCTTCCGAGTCATTGGGAAGTGTGTCTTACCATTCAGAATGGCCATGATCCCTTGCGGAAGCTCTGTGAACAGGAAGACGGTGACCATGAGAAGGAGCATGTAGGTGGTGAAGTCGCCTCGTTTCTTGGCCCTCTCCTCCTTGATCAGAATCTTCCGCTTCTCGTTGTTCTCGCGAAGACGTCCGATGAGGGCGATGGTGAACGTGACGAGGAGCATGCATGGCAGGGCTTTCAGGAAGATGCCGGTCAGCCACAGGTTGGCCTTCATCAGGAAGCATCCGTTCTGCATCATGAGCGTCGAGAAACCGACACTGTACTTGCAGTAGGCGCCTCCGTTGAGAGCCACTCCGCGAGTCGTCTCGTCGATTTGATGCGCCAGAAGTGTGGGCACGCACATAACGAACACGAAGAGAGCGATGAAGATGGCGCACGTTCTGAAGAGGGATTCAGAATTGAGACGGAGACGTCGTTGAGAACTCACAGTGCTCTCGTGTGATCCAACCACCTCGACGTCGTCAACTTCATCGCTGAAAGTCTGATGAAGGCCATCAGAACGACGAGATAGAGGGTGATTGCGTGGAGAGCGATCGAGAGCATCGCATGACACTTGAGGAACAGCGCCCAGAAGTACGAGTAGCCCTCTTTGTCCGACATGAACTCGAACCGACTTATGTACATCTGGAAGAAGGTGTCAATTGCAGGCTCCGAATCGCCCCGTACCAGATATGATGTCATCGTTCCCATGTCGGAGATGGCGATGCAAACGAGGACGGTGTGGACGGACGAGTGACGCATCCGGGGTCGAGTCAGCACGAGGATGTGGATGGCGTTGGCAGCGAGTCCGAGCACGCAGAGGATGAACGAGAGGAACGGATGCACGTTCGAGTAGAGACTGAAAGAGCCGAGGGCTACAGTAACCGGATTGCATTGGAGCGCATTTCCGGATGGCCCCGTTTTGAGGACTCCGGATCGCACAGATCGTTTCCGAACTCACTATCGAAATCGATAGAACTGCTCGATGACAAAATAAGTGGCATTGTTCGTCGTGTCAAATAATCGCGAATCGTTGCATTCCATCTGAAAATCACAATATTGCCGTCGAGAAAAAAGAGCGAGAAAGGGGGAAAAGTGCGAATTCGAGAAGACTGCGAACAACGATAATAACAGCCAATTTGCGAGAGAGACAAAGAGAGTGAGAAAGAACATTTTCCCTTTACTGGAGGGACGGGTCGCGAGCTGCTGGAGGGATTCTTGTAATTGAGTCTGCTTTCATGTCAAAAACATGTGCAGAGAGACCGCGCCTGCTCTGCGCTCGACACATTTCGGCCGGATGACACCGCCACAATGGTGGATTCGATCGGAAGGTAGGCGAGAATAACGACCGGCCGACGGTTCGGAGGGAGAGAGAGAGCAACAAAAAAAACACAAAAACATGACAGAGGCAGCACGCATGACTGAAATTTCGGAAAAAAACGGGCGGTATTCCACGAGTCACGGAGCTCGCGGAGCAAGAGGGGAAACGCGAATCGAGCCACAGAAAACAAGATACGAATTAGTTTTTGTCGTCGAAACGATGAAAACCGATTCTGAGAATGTGTTGGAGGAAGTGGCAAAACACAAAGTTTACAAACTATTTCGAGGTTTCTTTGTGAGACCCGCCTAAGTGTTTAGGTTTGGAGGTGACGGCGCGATGAATAATTCGAGAGATTCACTCGAAAAAGTAGAACTACTCGACTGGAAACCACGTGGACAATTGGAAACAAGTGCCACGTGGCTTGGATAGAGAAAACCGAGTGGGACTGATTCTACAAATGAGAAGATTCAGATTTGACCTACTTTTGGCCACGTGGCACTTTGATCTAACTTGAGCCACGTGGCAGTTCGTCCTGTCACAAAGTGCCGAGCAATCCATCATCCCCCCGCGCGCACTTCTACTATTACTAATCATCATGTTCCTCGTCCTGTGTCCGCCCTCGAATACTCTCGAATGCCGCCTCGTCTCCACGACTCTATCAATAATTCATCATCCGAATCGTGAGGATCCTAGACTAGACAAGAGCTCGGCGATCCGACGGAGAGAACAAGGCGACGAAATTGAAACCGAGGCATCGACAAAATGGGGGCCGGAAATGGGGCGGAGAAGCGGGGGGAAGAAAAAACGAGCTTTCAGGCGAATGAGATGGGCAGAAAAAGAAGGGAAGAGCAAACAAAAACATGGTCCCGAAGCGGGAGGGGAAATTTGCATTTTGGCAATTAGGTCACTTTCAGCTTTCCATTTTCGAAATGAGCACAACAAGTCTGACAAGGAAATGGTTCTGAAAATCGCATGGTCATCCGGGGAATTGACCGAGATGACGTGACCGTCCAGAAGATGTCAGGGAATATCAGACACATCAGAAGGGTCAGTCAATGATGTACTGGAGAAGATTCGAGTCTTTTTTTGCGGAAATGGGATAGGATAGTAAGTTCTCGAGCACGCGAACAGAAATGTAATTGAGACTCTGGCGCGGGGGAGCCGCGGACAAATAGAAAACATGAGAGGAGGTGTTTGTAAGCGAGTATAAATAGTAGTAGACATACAAAACGCGGAAGAGGGCTCAAAACACGGTGTCAACTGTGACGGATCATCGCGAATCGACGTCAGGTGAGAGGGAGCAAGCCGGTTTAGTGGCGAGCGAGGTCGCCGATAGAGTGCGTGACGTACTTGTGGCTTAGAAGACGTGACTGCGAGAAGACGTTCTCAGCGGCTATGCAGGTGGAAATGAATGTTTGCGAGTGGACTTCTGACTCGAAGAAGAAAACTTAATTGATAGTTACAGGTGAACCAATCAGAACGAAGTCAGAAGAGGCTCTGGCTCCGGCTCTTTGAAAGATGTTCTCGAGAAGATGAGTTTGAGCTCCAAAGAGCTTTCGAACGATATGATGAGCATGGGGGGAATTCCGAGAGCTACTCTTTCTCTCTTGTTTTGGTGTTCAATTCACTGTGGGTGGATTCAGACGAAAAACCCTCACAAAGTACAGGATTGAATGATTCAGGAGTCCTGCTCCGATTCGAGAATGAGCACATGAAGAAGGTGTGAGTGTGGGAAAATGAGAAGAATAGAATGTAGTCGAGAGGACAGAGACTCTTTGTAGTTTTCTGATTGAACTCCAGTCAGAATTCTGCTTTTGATCTCTTTCAGAGTCATCCACTCCGAGCTTCTCGTCTTTTCGCGGCCTTTGACGAACAGCTTCGCCCACTTTTCGAACCAATCAACAATAACGTGGGGGCTCCGAGAGAGCACGAGTTCCGAAGAGACGCCGACTTTTGATGGGGCTCTATGGAGCTGATAATTTATGAGCTCTCTTGATTAGTTTTTGTAACAATGGAACGAGAAGCCGCGAGAAGTGAGGAAACGTCCTTTTATTTTCGAAAAGAATCACAAGAGCTCCGGGGTGGAAGTTGGCTCCTCCGGTGAGCTCCAGTGGGAAGCGATAATAATAATAAGTTGGGCAGATGGCTGGCGTAGAGCAGATGGGAGGGCGAGCACGAGAAAAGAGCACGTATCTGACCTAAAAAGAGAGGCCGGAAAGAAAGTTGAGAGGAGCAGAAATGTCAGGGAGGGGGGCTCCCTTTCGTCCGCAAAAGGGCTGTCTCTCGTCCGATATGGAGATATCCGTTTGGGACAGCTAATAATTGGAGCAGACCGGAGAGAAAAGAAAGAAACTTCTGGAGAGACAGAGAGAGAGAGAGTAATTCAGAAGACGTCGAGTTGGGAGACACCAGGTGACTCACTTCACTTCGCGAGTCAAAGGTTGAAGCGGGCGGAGGCAACGAGAATAATAAAAGTTTGTGGAGCGTGTAACACACAGAGGCGAAAAAAGAGCATTCATTCAGAATTCTGGACGGCTCACCGAGAAAGTTTTATTGCTCCGGGGTGCTCTTTTTCAGAGAGCCGGCGCACGGAAGTTTTTTATTGCAGACTCGGATCAGAAGATCACTTTCATTACCTCACAAATCTCGATACATTCCCAGATTTTCAGATTTGAACCCAGGATTATGAGGTAGATTCGGGCAGGGGGGAATCGAGGAAAAGTGGGAAAGAGCACGTGTATTCTCGATGATGCTCCGGCGGGATTCCGAGAAAAACGCACTTTCTCCCTTATTTTTCAGACTCTTCTCCTTTCATCGTGGTTCCGCAAAAAGTGCGTCTTTGAGAGGGAGAGAAAACAAGATATCAATGCCTCGAATAGTACCGTAACCCGATAGTATTCCCTTTAAGAGAAACCTTCGAAACTGAAAGTAGATTCCCGCAAAACGAAAAACATCGCGAGGATGAAAGTAGAGGAGCATTTCGTTCTCAAGTCAGAAGAGAAGTGAAAAAAGAATCGAATTCGCGAATACCCTTTCAAGGAGAAAGGAGAAGACGTGACGACGACGACGAACACACGAGGGACTCCGAAGAAAGGACTCGCTCGATTTCTGATGTCTACGGATCGACACAGAGAGAGAGAGAGGATCATCTCGGGAAAAGCTATCAAAAGGTGGGAGGATTGGCGTGAGTGCCAACAACTGACCTCCTCCTGGAAGTGGCGGCTCTGCCGAGCTGTCTAATGATGTCCTTCTGAGAAATCCAATACGTGCCGCCCGGGTAAATAAAAATGGATGTTGTTTACCGGCCCCCAGAGATTGCAGACTACAAATTGGGACATTCCAGAATTGCAGACTTCTGTTTTCAGCCGCCAGTCAAGATCATCAACCCTCAATTACAGACGTCCAATTAGGACACTTCCTACGAATTCAGCGAAGATTTTGCACGAAGGGGACAGAAGAGGGATGAGTCAAGGAGACGTCTTCAGATGGAGTAGAAGAAGACGTCGCGGAAGACGTCAGATGAAGTGGCGATTCTGAAGAGGTTCGTTTCGAAGGCGGAGGAGACGGAGACGAAGTGAAATGGATAAGAGGAGAGCGAAAACGTTTTCCGGAGCAGCGTTTTATCGCACTTTTTTTTATTTCGAGGTGCCAAAACATGTGAGCGAGAGGGGGGGGGAGGACGAAAAGGATATTTGGGCAGGCTCTTCTGCTCATTCCAGAATCCGTGGAAGACTGCCCAAGAAGAAGAAGAAGAAGAAAAAGGAGGCGTCGAATTTCGGAGCACTGTGGGAAGCAGGAAGTTTATTGTCTGACAAGCTGCACAAAGAGCGGAAGTCGTTCCGCGCGTCCGGATATTACTGGTGGGTCATAAAAAACTTGAGAAAGCTCGTTGGAGCATAACGAGCTGCCTCCGTGAATGACGATTACTGTAGTGGGCAGCGTTTGATCTATGAGCCATGAGCTCCAGGGCTCGCGGAGCCAGCCGCGAAATTAGCCTTGCAACTTTTTATGAGTCTTTGGAGGCCATTTCGAGTGGGGGTGAGTCGGAGTGGCGAGAAGATCGAAAGACTGCTCGGCTGGACCGAAGGAGTTCTAGGCCACGCCTTAAAGGGGGTCGACTTTTGAAGGTGAGTGTTACAACGAGAAGCGCAAACTCCACACGTTTCGAGAAAAGAAAGAAAGAAAGAAGAAGAAGCAAACTCAAATGTTATGTTTAGGTGTCGAGCATCTCGGCAGATGTATGAAAAGAAGAAGAAGAAGAAATGTTTGTTGGAAGACGCTTATTGCGTCCTCCCCTCCCCCCGGTAAAACATTCGAGCTTGTGCAGCTTGAGCTCTTTTTCAGGGGCTTCCACAGAAACTATTAATGACAAATTGTCGCCCGGGGGGCTTCGAAGAGCAGGAAATAGGAATTGAAGAGGATGAGTCAGTGGAAGCGAGAGAAGTAACCCGAGAAACCCAACGGGAGGCGGCGCCAGACGGCCGAAGGGGGCGGGATCGTAATCTTTCGGCGGCCCTACTTGGGGTATAAACATTCGGAAAGAAAACGTTGCCGAGAGCTCACACGTGCTCTTTTGTGAAGTGCGTCCCGGCACAAAAAGTAAACACAAATCCTTTTTTCGGGGGTCGCCGTTGACGACTTCTTCGTCTTCTTTTCCCATTCTTTTCTTCTTTTGACAACCGGGAAGGGCGACAAAGGTGATCGAATTTTGAGTCGGTGAATGGCTGAGTGGGCTCAACGGAGCTCATCTCGAGCTCTTGAGCTCACTGAGCATCGGACAATGCGGCGTCGCCCGTCTCGCAAACGGCAAAACAATGGGGTTTGACAAAAGGATATGAGGGAAAGGACGAGAGGAAGAAGAAGAAGTAGAAGCCGTTGGAGGAGGAGGAGGAGAGAAATTGGATTCGAAGACGTCGGCAGAGGAACAATGGACTCCCACAGGAGGAGTTACGAATTGAGTCGAGGAGTGAACTTTCGGCGGATCAAAGAGGAAGTGAAGACGAATTGAGATTCAAGACGCGAGATGAAGGGCAGATGGGGGGAGACCCTCCGAAAACAGAAGAGGAGAGCCACAAGACTATAAAAACTGGAAACTAATTGAAAACAATATCATATACGCGACTTTATAGTCCCGATGGGAATCATGAAAAGAGCCCAGAACTCGGGGGGAATACCGACTTTGCAGGTAGTCAATCTCCTTCTGCTTCTTCTTCACGGGCAGCTTTTCTCGATCGAACCCTTCATAAATCAGACAGCATGCACCTCGTTAGACGACTATTTTCCGAACGCTGAATGTTCGAAATGCGTCTGTCTGGAGACAAGAAGAAGAAACGAACGAGGCTCTCAGAAGGAGACAGAGTCAGTAGACGTGCACACAGATGATGTCGAGTTTAATGAGAACGCGAGCGGCAGAAGTCTGGGTCAGCACCGGTTTCTCATCAAGAATCAGGAACAGACATTGTGTTATGGTGACTTGTTCACTTTCTCTGAGTAAGTCTAGAATGATGGAAATAGACTGAAATTGGGGGGCTTTCAAAGTTTGCGAGGATGAAACGAGAAGTGCTACAAAGACTCTGTTCGAAAACGTCATTGAAATGAGATATGTCTTGTCGATTCCATTATTCATCACCATCATCATCCCCCTCTCTTTCTTTCTCTCTCTCTCTCTATTCCATCCATTTGGAGCCATTGTTCGGAGCACTGCCACGTCATCACTCGGCTCGTCCGTCATCATTGTTTGCTTTTTCCAAAGCCCCGGTGAGAATAATTATTCGGTCGGAAGAAGAGAAAAGAAGATCCCAGGCGGCAGAAATCGGATACATTGCCTCGAGCCGCGAACTGTGATATACGAAATTCGAGAATGTGCCACCGAAAACTGATCACGAATCACCTGAGAGAAAGCGAGGGAAAACAATGAGAGAAGGTGTGAAAAAAGAGAGAAGATCTTCTGGAAATAGAGAATTGTAGTCGTGTTTTGTTCTGACTCTGAGCCGCATGCAGCTGAAGATCCTTGGTGTTGTTCGTTTGTTCGGAGCAGAAAAGAAGAAAAAGAGGAGGGGGAGGAGGTGTGGGAAACGAACGAACAACGAATAATATGCAGATGAAGTGGCAGCGGAACGGAAAGATCACCTCAGCGTCTCCCTCCTGCTTCGGACCAAAATGGACAGAGGAAACAAATGAGAGTCAACAGGATCTTGGCCCTTCAGACTCTTTCGATCTTCCGTCGTTCACCTCTGTAGAGGTTTCTGGACATGCTCCTAGAAGCTTCGGAGACACTTCGCCCAGAAGAAGTGCAAACGTACGTGACTGAGACCACACGGAGGACACGTGACAGGGACTTTTCGGCGACGGAGCGCGTTTCCCTTCTTCCTACTGTAGATATTCGTTCGTGTCGAAGCGGAAAGATCACTTCGAAATGCATTGAAACAGAAACGGAGCTCAAACATCTTCTGCCCAAACACACATTTTCGCCGTTGGTCTCCACGTAATCTATGCAAATCCGGTGGCTCAACAACTGAATATTTCTGCCCCGAAGAACCTAATTCGATTAGAAAACATGCTGAAAATGGCGACAACACGCAGTCGGAATCACGCCTTCCTTCCCTACTTTTACGACAGTCTGTGCGGCGAAACGAGCGTGGAAAGGGGGATTAAAAGTGGACAAAGGAGCTGCGAGTGGGGCTCGCGGAGCTCGACGAGCCGGGCGGTTCCACGTAATTGAACACTTGATTGACACTTTTTGCCTGGAAAGGCACAATTGGAAGGAGTCGCGAGGGGGAAAGCGGAGAACGGAACGAGGAATTCGGAGGAACAGAGGCGAGTTTCGATTTCTTTCGGAAACGGGGGGACCGAACTTTCTGGGTCGTAAAGTGCTCGAAATGGCGGGAAACACAAGGAAAACAGTGTCGGGAAAGATATATTCAAGGCTGGAAAAGAAGAAATGATGAATAATGATGGCGTCATGAAGCAGTGATGAGAGAAGGTCTCGCAACGAAAAGGTGAACTCAAAGATCGAATTACGGTAGACGAAAGAAACATAAGAGAGGAAACGGTTGTTTGGGAGGGACTAGAAACTACGGGGACTAGTTTTCCAGGTATTGAAAACTTTAATTCGCGTTTCAAACGGCTCGAAATGAAGAGAATAAAAGTCGTTAGCTCTTCTCATTTAACTTCCAAGAACACTTTATTCGTCGAATGTCGGAACGAAAGAATGCAAATGAGTATAAAAAAAGGGAGAAAATGCTCCGGAGGAACTCTCTCTCTCTCTCTCTTCTTTTTCTCGCGGAAAGCCCCTGCTGATTGGATTCGTCGCCCCCGAAATGATGATGATGATGATGATGACCTGGGCGGCCCGAGAGAAGAGAAAAACGACTAACCCAGTTTAGTGTCGTGTTTTTTGTGGACGAGGAGCCCTGAAAAGGAGCTCTCGTTTCCCCTTTTCGGCTCGTCGACTCACAATACATTTGCCTAATCAATCTCGGCGGGCGGCCTCCCTTTCTGCGCGCGCGCGCGCGCCCCGGTTTCAATTTATAAAACATCTGAGCCACTTTCCATTCTAATCGCCAAAAGAAACTGCTGAAAATGTATTGAGGATAGTGAAGAAGAAAGAGGGGCCGCCGTTGCGGGGAAGATGCGAACGCGCTCCGTCCGACACCTTCGTGATGTCATCAACAAAGTGTGTTTGAGAAGGGGAAGAAAGTTTCAGAGGTGGAATAGCGAGAGCTAAAATGTGGACACCAAAACGCAATAAATGCTGTGAAACCCGCCTCGAGGGATACATTCTGCAAAGGGGAAAAAGTAGGTTTATTACATTTCAGAATGGATGCACAAGAAGAAAAAAGGAGACAGCTTTGTGAAAAAATCACCATCTAAACGGAAGCACCGGTTTGTGGAAGACTTTGATGGCACCGCCTATGAAGGTGCCTTGCCTCTCGGCAGAATACTCTTCGGGGATCCACGTGCCGGAGGGTCCACTGTAAACCAACGGGAAGTGCAGAATGTAGTACTTGGAGTGGTGCAGTTCCAGAGGAGCCTGACCCGTTCCGTAGACTCCATCATGTCCCGGAATCAGCACTTGCGGGTCGACTGTGACGGAGACGGGCGCTTTCGGAGTGACGATGTGAATCTTCTGAATCTGGGCCGACTTCAAAGGCAGCTTCCGACAAGTGCACGGCCTTCGGATGGGGAGATCTGCCTCGAGGAGATCACCCATCGAGCTTCTTTGACCGGATTCTCGGACAACGTTGGCACCTTTCGGGTAGATCACAGGTTCTCCGGCGTGGTCGACGAAGAATCGATGACCGCGAGTGCACTCGTATTCGACGCCGACGAACAGTTTCACACGGGCAATCTCTTCCTTCTCCTTTATAAAGTTTCTATTGAAAGTGTCGCCTCGAACTTTGTTCAGATCACGGTTCCACGTTCCTTGGTCTACCTGAAAAATGTAAATAGTTATCGTAAAAGACATTTTCCAGTATCACTAACGTCAAGATAAACGACAACGGGCATCAGATATTCGCCGCCAATTTTGAAATTCGGCTGATTTCTCAGTCCGGTTCCGTGATTGTAATTACTTGAATCGCCCAACGACGTCAAACACCACGAGGGAAACAGCGGAAGTCTTCCAGCAGTCAGCGAATTCGGCACATCCAGAATGAAGTCGTTACTTTTTCCGGCCGCTTCGAGCTTTTGCAATCGATTCGCGTGCTCAACAGCTAGCTCTCTTTCGGATTTCGTCTCGTCTCTGCGTTGAACTGGCCGAATGTACATGTCGTCGTCCGACGTTGAAGAAGAGCTCTGTGTCCGCACCCGCACGTCTTCATCGGATCCCTCGTCTTCCAGAACACTCTCCGAGGTCATTGTAACCACGAGGTCTTCCTCGTCTGTCACTTTTTTCGTCGTTCGCAGAGAGTTCGACTCTCTTCCCGCCCACAAATCCGAATCTTTCTCCTCGTAGTCTTCTTGGTACACTTGGAAGTGATACCTCCACAGTCTCCGGCAACACTTAAGCTCCGCGTTTTCGAAGAAGTCGAAGTTGGCCTCCTTAACTGAGAACGGTTCTTGCCTCACAATTTGCTTCTTCCCGCAAAAACACGTGGATATCAGAGTGTTCGCCGCGTCATGAGCGGTCCATTTGACTTCGGGAACAGCTGGATCGCCGAACGTCGGATGCGCCTTCCGAACGCATGGATGCCCAAACATCGAGACAGACTCACAAGCCCGCATATCCGATTGCCAAAGCTTGTCACACCTGGCTTGCAGCTCCGAGATGATGTCAGAGGGATTTGATGCGGAGACGAATTCAATGTAGCGAGTGGCTTCTTTGAACTGAAAAATATAGATCGTCAATTTCAGATTCTCAGTTGTTTTCCCACCCTGAGCATGTGCTCCTCTTTGCTCCGAACTCTGACCGGCGCCACATCGTTTTCGGACCTCCAGGTGCTTCTACTGTCAGCGCGCCCTCCTGATTTCGTCGCTTCATTCAAATAGATTCGCATCGCCTCATCCAGATTCTCTTCTCGGATTCTTTTGATGAAGTTGGTCATGGGATTGTAATCAGCAATCTTCTTCTCTTCTTTCTTTTCTATGGATCCATCGAGGACACATTGAAGACAGTGCATCAGTTGTATTGCCTGCTCCAGACTAATTTCGCTCTTTTCAGATCGCAAATTGTCGTCGAGGAACATCACAAACGAATTGTTGCTGGAAAGACGCGGGGTACTCGCTGGAGTGCGTCCTTCGATCTCGCTCATTAGAGCATCGAACATCTCGGCGAGGACGTCTCTTTTAACGATTTTCGGATTGATCAGATGCACGCAAGGAATCGTCTCGTTCAACTGACACAAGGCGTTTCCACCCGATTCTACCAATTCGAACGACTTCAGGATGTCGCTGAATTGACTGTCGAGATTCTTTTCCAGTTTCTCGTAGAGTTCTCTCTGGAACGTAAGTAGTTATTCAATTTCTCGTATTCGCATAACACTCACTTTCTTTGCCGATGTCATGTCGTTTTTCAAGTTGTTCCGCTGGAAAGCTATCAGAAGGCGTGGAATCACCATTCGACCTTCTGATTCCGATTGAGACATTGTTCTTTTGTTGAATGCGACTTCCTTGAGCCCTGCCAATGCGATGCAACGGTTCACTTTTCGACGCAGTTGCATTCTGCGAGTAGTTCAATTTCAAGATGGCTAATGTAACAGAGCTGACTTTTAAATCGAGCTCTTATCGGACAACTGTCGGTTGACCCACCTAGACGCATTGACTCTTCGGAGTAATCGCATGAACTCCAGTTCTAATCTCGAAGTCTCCTCGAAAATGATGACGAAATGGCACGAAATGAAAAGAAAGTGGAGCATCCTCATCTGCTGCTCCTCGCTTTCAGCCATCGCATTGAAATAGTCTATTCCTTCCTCATTGACGCACGGTTCTATCGCTTTCCGAACGTTAGCCATTTCGTCCGATCCGTTCATCACAAGGAAAAGAGTCTGCTCGTCTTCGTGGAAGTGCGCGCGGATCTATAAACGCAGTCGTTGAAGCATTTCCCGAGATTTCTCACTGTGCATGTTTCTTCTTCGTCTGTCGAAACGGGGAAGACGTTCTCTCGCATGTAGCAGTTGATATTATCGCCTTTTCCGTGATCTGGATAGTCCTTTCCTATCTGAAAATGCAGAAGTACGACGCGATAGGTTACCGGGAACTCACCACACCGACTATTTTGATTTTTGTGTCAAGTTGGGCGCTGTGATCGCTTCTGGCAGAGGCAATCCATTCAGAAAGCTCCATTTTCAACTTTTATAGTCGAAATATACCCGTTTCAGTGTGAAAAAACCCTTGAACGAGGAAAATTGCAAAATAATGGCGTAGAAATGTTGCAAACGGAGAAAGCTAGTCCGCGGCCATCCATTTCTAGGCCATTTCTTAGCAAACGCGCGGGAATTCGAATATTAAATGTGAATTCCTCTCAAAGTTTGCAGAGAAGGATTCCAGAAGCGTTTCCCGTCATTGGAATGTTTTTTTAATCGAATATCTGTGTTCTCACAATTCCCCTCGCTCCACATCTAAAGTATTTTTCGAATCGACGAGCGGAAGAAGCCCCTCTTCGCTTTTCCCTCTCGCCGGCAGCTTTGCCAATAACATTACACACTCGGAACTCGCAATGCAATTATCGAATCGAGCAAGTATCTTTTCCGCGCGGAGCCCCCCGAATCCGCACACCTTGAGGCCCCTCATCGGAAGGTGGACGTCTTCTGTCCGTCCGGAAGCCTCTCTCTCTCTCTTTTCCGCGTCCCTCTTGCGCATCGATCAAGTGCGGAAGAAGTGAGCGGTGGCAATGCGTCTCTGTCGACTGCAGCGAGCGAGAGAGAGTGTGGCCTGCGAAGAGACGCAGAGAGCGGAGAGGAGGAGACGGGCGGGCGGAAACGGCGGCGGACGGGCCGATTTGTTTCGAAGCAAAATGGATGCGGAGGGACATTCGTAATATGTTTGGTGTGTTTTCGTTTTCTGGCCGCTCTCCGTCGACCGATTTGCATATGATGGGGCAGGAGAGCGATAGATAGTGCTCGAATGCACTACATGTGTTATCAGTGTTGTTTATAGTGTACTTTGTGCGGCGAAGTCGAACTGTTCTGATACAGTCTGAATGCGTCGAAGTAGATGTTTTCTTTCCAAACTCATGAATGCTTTGTGTACTTTTTGATAGATCTCTTCCGATTCGAGTGCCACGTCACGCCACGTCATGAAAAGTGATTTCGCAATGCCGCTCCAATACACCTGGCCAATTCGTAGTCCGAGTTATCAGTGGCCGACCGCGTGCCGCCGCCGCCGCCGCAGTCCGCTCTCTCTCTCTTTCTCTCTCGGTCCGCACTCGCCATCTCCTCTTCTCTTCCTCAGCCCCCCACCACATCGGTATTTGCATTCATTCCTATCGACCACACCAATCTCTCTCTCTCTCTCCTTCTCCCCCCTTCGGCCGCCTCAACGTGCCCCTCGACTGCTCCTTGTCTCGTCGTCTCGTCGTCTCTCGATGCGCACACACTCTCTCTCCCCGTGTCCTCTCTCGGTCACCGCCTCAACCACTCTTCCCATCCATCTCTCGCCCTCCGTTCGTTCAACTGCGTTGCGTTGCGCGCGCGCGCGCCCCCCGGCCTTCTCTCTCCCAGTTTCTACGTCTTCTTTCTCGTGTGTTCACCTATTCCTCCATGCTTTCTTTTTTTTCTCGCGCGAATCGCTCTTTGACTCCAAACTTGTGAACTCTCAGGACAACACCTGAAACTTCGCACCGCGGATCCGCTCTGAAGATGCAGTTGGACAGTCCGATTCGGAAAGTTCAAAAGTGGCAGAGGCAGATTCAGAAGTGCAAGGAATCTGCAGTGCGACGGCAAGACGCGTGCCGTCTCGGGAAATTGGTAAGCGAAACAGACTCTTTCTCTTTCTCTCTCCTGATTCTTATCATATCTCTCCCATCTTCTCTCTTCTAATCGTCGGAAACGATGCGGCGGCGAAGACGAGCGCGCGCGCGCATTCCGCATTCCACACGCGCTTTCTGTTTCCTTCGCCCCCTGTTTTCCGCTGTTATCCGCCACTTTCTTCTTCTTCTTCATCTCCCCCCTTCATACAACACTTTTGCAATCCCTCTGCGCACGCGCGCCCAATCGTCCCTCTAACAGGTGACCAATGTTTTCTCTCTCTTTCTCTCTATCTCTCTCTCTCTCTCTCTCTCTCTCTCTCTCTCTCTCTCTCTATCTCTCTCTCTCTCTCTCTCTCTATCTCTCTCTCTCTTTCTCTCGGGCCCGCTCATCAGCTGACTGTCGACTTCCTTTGCCGACTCGGGGCGAGCCGAGCACGCACTGTCTCGATCGAGATAACGGTGTGTGTACCATCAAGTGTGCCTCTCTCTCTCTCTCTCCTGGCGGGATTAGTGCCGCCCGCATAGATACGTAGGTACCTGCACCATAATTGGTCGATGGGATTAAAGAGAGGGACTCGTGAGTAGATCAGGTACATAGCGGAAGAGAGAGAGAGAACATATGGAACACCCGAAAAGGGCTGATGACGTCATCGAGCACGGTGTGTCGGGCAGGGACTGTGTTACCTAAGACTCTTTTATCTTCTCGTAGATTGCCTCTTCTTCCGCCGAGATATCCTCTTCTCACGTATTCCGTTTCAGATGAGCGAGAACATCAAATCTCTTGATGATCTGCTCCAGAAGATCGAGGTCCGCATCCAGTCGGAAGTCGAGAAGAGAATCTCGGAGTTTCTCGAAGGCGACGCGATGCGCGCAATCGTCGAAGAGCGCATCGCAGAGGTGCTCGGAACTTCCGCCTCCTCCTCCTCCTCCGCCGCATCGTCCGCCTCGGAGGTGTCTTCCACTTGCACCGAGCTCCCGTGCTCCTCTGCCTCGCCGGCTCCGCTTGATGAGCCCGAGTTGCAAGAGCCGAGCTGCTCGAGCTCCTCGTCAGATGCTCAGATCCCGCCGCCTGTTTCGCACTATCCGAACAAGTGGGAGTTCATCTCGACGCTCACACACGGCGAAGTCACCGACTTCCGTCTCGAGCACTTCACGCAGCCGGTGAAAACCGCGCTGAAGCTGACGTCGGACGCCGAGTTGTTTCCGAGAATGTCTCTGGAGGAGATGATCGAGCAGGACCATCCGACCACTTCGGACAGCGGCCTCTTCGACCAGAAGCTCATCTCGTGCCGCAATCGACCGCAGGGCAAGGATCTCACCGACGAGGAGTTCTTCTGTCTCGCCCCGTGCTGCAGCGCCTCGCGTCTCTACCAGGCCGCCTCGTGTCCGTTCCTCCCGAGTTTCGTCAAGAAGCGCCTCACGACTGCCGACGACTGCAAGGTGTTCGTGCAGAGAAGAGCCGACGGAATCGAGCTGATCACTCCGATCCGATGGCAGTCGACGAAACCGATCGTGCCGGAGCCGGGACCGAGCCTTGTGATGCCGGAGATCAAGGATCAAGACGAAGAGAAAGAAGAGGAAGATCCGCTCGGCGACCGCGACGCCGTCGAGATGCGTGAGTGTCCCGTACCTCATTCCTCCGAACCATCTCCTCTTTCAGTGATGCGAGAGTTCTTCATTCCGACGCCCGAACTGCCGCTCGACGAGCTCATCTTCGGACCGTATCTCCGCAAAGTGCGCCAATCGAACGTCGTCCCGTGCGATTTGCTGCGTTCTCTCGTCCGACGAGTCAACTGTGAGTACCCACCCCCACGACGACATTTCCAGACCCGTGATCTGTTTTCAGCAAACTTGGAGAACAGCTTCGAAAACCACCAAGAGCTGGAGTTGTTCGCCGAATTGGACAAGGTCGAAGTCGACGAAAAGTACGGCCGTCTGCCGTTCGATCCGGCCAACAACTGCTAATTCAATTGAACTTCTCCCTCTCTCTCTTTCCCTATTGTTATAATTTTTATCTCCTCCTCCCCCTCCCCATTTTTGTATCTTTATTGTTATGACAGCGACCAAAGTGGCAAATGCGCGCCACCGCACTCGCCTTCAAGGTGTGCAGTAGAGCGCAATTGCCGCATCGGTCGCTGAAAGTATTGAAGAGTCTATCTCGAGTTATCCATTTTCTACCTCACTCACTTCATATATTCCTCCCTGTTCTCTTTTCAAATTTTAACTGAAAGCCCAAAAAAAACTGAAAAATCCTCCGAAAACCCAAAAAAAAAGTGTGTCCAGCAGTTCTTCTTCGAAGCTTCCACGTTAAATCTTCCGATCAAACCCTTTCTCCAATTTGCTTCTCCTGTTTTTCTTTTCCCCCCTTTCTCTCTTCCCAGTAATGCTCCTCCCCCAAAAAAAAAACCTGAAAAACTTTCAAAAAATACCGAAAATTCCGCTTCAATTCAACATTTCCTCATTCTATCGATTTTATCCCTCCCCCAAATCCCCTCCCTTCAAAAGGTCGCCAATTTCTGAAATTTCAGCCAGATTTCTATTATTCGCTCGCTTCTCTCCCACTTTCAGCCAATTTTTTGTCACGTTTTATGTGATTTTTTTGTGGCTTTTTCTCGAAAATCCGTTGTTGTGTCTCTTTGAAATTTCCCGTTTTTCGGTCGCGAATCGACTGAAAACTGCAGTTGAAATAAAAAGTGCACAACACAAAGCGAATCGATCAAAACACGATCGGAAATGATCGGAAAATGTGGAGTGTGCTCATTGAGCACCAATCAAAGCGATCGAGACGGGGGCAAGAAGCAAATACGACAGATGAACGAAGCAGCGGGGGATTACGGTAGTTGTGCGATCTCGAGCGAATTGACAGAGCTGATCTTTCGGAGTTGCCACGTGGCAGATTGGTCTCTGTCGGTCCAAAACCGCGCAGCGGCAAGCTTTCACTTCTCCTCTCAGACGGCAACTTCAATCCCAGCTCGGGTCCGGACTTCTCCTCTGAGTCTCTTGGACTTCTCCTCTGAGTCTCCGCTAGTACTAACCCCCGAGTCGGCATCTTGGCTTCTCAGAAATTCAGTTCACTCAACTCACTCAACAGACTCATCCGATCGACCTCCGCGCGGGCGGTCGCGATCGACGTCGAGTAGTGACCTCGTCACCTACCCGGAACATCATTGACACAATGGTTCCAACCAACCTCTGTTGGTCCAGAACCGTCGGGTGCAGGTGCAGCGCCAGGCTTTCACTTCTCCTCTCAGAGGCAGCCTCAGCCTCTCAGAGGCGGTTCATCTTCTTTCAAAACTCGGGTCCGGGACCCAGTTCGACTTCTCCTCTGTGTCTCCGCTAGATACAGCGCTACTCGAATACCCTGGCTACGCTATTTACCTACGAGCGGCCAAAACAAATTTGTAAAAACGTACGGGGCCGCGGCGAGCCCGAAAGGGAGAGCGCAGAATTTGTAGAAAAGTCAGCTCGCTTCGGAAATCTTCACCAGACCGGAAGTCGAAGGTCACTGCCCATCTCGCTGCGCTTAAAAAGGGCCTCACAGAAGGCCAGCATTCTAATTTCAACTTTGGAGCTCGCATTCAGACCGCTGAGATCGAGAATTAGGCGCTTCTTCTCTTTTCTTGGGCTTGAGGTCGCGACGTGCGAGGGGCTCCAGGCACTCTGACACTACACTTTTCTTTCTTTTTGCTTTCTCAACGATGATCCTGAGGCGGTGGGACCACTATTTCTGCCGGAAACGGAATGCTGTAACCTTTTTGGAGTATGTCTAACAAGTGGACCTAGAAAATCTCGGCGATCAAGCGTTTCTTCAAATCAGCATGACTATCCGCCAGGAAGGCTGATCAAAAATGCGTCACGACCGAGCCCTGCGGCGCCGCCGAATTCAAAAAAGTCATTTAGCCAGGAGGGAATACGGAAGTCACGGATTGGACACCGAAATACCGGGAAGATGAAGCAGAAGCTGGTAGTCCCCGGTAGACGTCGGGCGCCTTTTCTGAACCCGAAAATCACGTTGTGATTTTTCGGCCCGGTGAAAATCTTTGCCCGGCCTGACATCGAAAAAATTTCGATTTTTTCGAAAATTTTTTTCTAAAAGAAAATGTTTTTCTTATTGATTTCCACAATGAAAAGATATGTTCTAAAATGATAAAGTTGAGTCAAAATTGCAGGTTTTCATCTATGAGAAGTGGAAATTCCTTTAGCTTGAGATCGGCTTCGAAAGCATGAAATTGCCGAACAGGTTGGAGCGACTTTTCAAAAGAGTGTCAAAATTGCAGGTTTTTATGAAAAATCACCGAGAAATGCTAGAAACATGAAAATTCCTAGGACGACTTCGAAAGCATTTGAAATGACTCGAGAAGTTGGAGTGATCACACTTTTAAGAAGTGTGACGAAGGAATCGGGAAATGATGGGATGATACACCACGTGCATGGCTCCTGTGTTCCCTCTCTCATGCGAGCACCAAAACGGGCGGACTCACTCGCCGAACCCTTCCCTCATGCACGGAGACTAGACAGTCAGCAATAACGACACGAACGGCGACCTCCCGAACAAGTGCTTCCCCGTCGTCATAGGCTCCTCCTCCGCCGCGAGCCAGTCCCACTCCCCAGCTCGACGGAGCACACCCACAGAGCCCCACACACCGCCCACTCGGCAAAAGACTACCGGCCAACACAGGAGCTTGCACGGACAGCAAACCGGTAGCCGTTTCCCGACTGGGACAATGTGTGGGGATGCAAGTGCGCTCTGCCGAGATGGGGCGCAGGAAAGGAAAGCGAACCTCCTCCAGGCTGGAGAAGAGCGGGCTAGGCCCGCTCGGATCGGCCCATCGGAACATGCTGGCAACATGATCAGTATGGCGATGCTTCTTATGGTCGTTACCCGGGGCTGGATCCTCCCCACGCATGAATTCCGGCGTTCCGAATGAGACCGCCAAACGCCCCGATGCCCGTCATGAGAGAGGTGCTGCCTGCCCCCTCCGCGAACCGGGAGGGGGCTATCCCTTTTCGAAATGGGGGGGAGGGGGACAGAAACTGAGAGAATTTGAGATGAAATCAAAAGGAGAGAGGGTACTAGATTAGAGGGCCGAGTGATTAGTTCAAATGAAGTCGTACCCCCTTTTTATACCGCAATCTTAAGCCCCCCCCCCCCCCCCCAACTGCTAGCCACGCCCCTTGTTAGCCACGCCCCCTGTTAGTGTGGAGATGAGTATGGAAGGGACGTGGCCAATAGGGGGCGTGGCTAACAGGGGGCAGTATAAAAAGGGGTACGACTTCATTTGAACTCATCACTCGGCCCTCTAGTCTAGTACCCCCTTTCCTTCCGATTTCTCTCTCAAATTTCTCTCAAAAATTATCCCGTGTCCCCCGTTTCGAAAAGGTGGGCAGGAAGCGTGCATGAGGGAAGGGTTCGGCGAGTGAGTCCGCCCGTTCTTGTGCTCGCATCGGATAGGGAACACAGGAGCGTCCCATCATTTAAAAAATCTGGTCCCACTCTCAATATCAATCACAGAGTCATGTTTCGTACATCGACAAAACTAGCGACAAATCTTTTCTTGCGACTTTCGAGAAACTCCTTCTTTCTGTTTCTTCGCACCGTCTGGTTTCTCCGTTTCTTCATCTTTTCACTCTTCCATCGAATCATCACTTCACACCGACAACCAGGCACCAACAGACATCTTCAGATCATCACGACGACAACGACGAGGAGGACGAGGAGGACGAGGACGAGGACGAGGACGACGACGACGACGAGGACGACGAGGAGGACGACGACGACGAGGACGACGACGAGGAGGACGACGAGGACGACGAGGAGGACGACGACGGCGGCTTCATTCGGTGAGTCTTAGCGGCCATCCCAATCGTGTGGGAGGCCCTTGGGCACGGACTCTGTCCTCCATCTCCCGGTCCGGGGCGTCTTGTTGGGTAGGCGGGGGACCCACCCCTCCTCTAAAGAAAGGACAACTTCTGATTAAGACAAGAGGGGGTGCCTGGCGGCGTTCTTTGCGGGCTCGCCCGCCCTCCCTCGGGAGGTTCGCAATCTTCCCCACTCCTTCTCCCTCGCGGATCCGCTCGCGGGTACTCCCACATGCGACGTCAGAGGCCTACCAACCGAGTGGCTTCGTCAGGTCGCTGTCGTGCAAGCTCCTGCGCCTGCCTGATGGTGCCATTCGGTTGGTAGGCCTCTGACGTCGCATGTGGGAGTACCCGCGAGCGGATCCTCGGGGGGGAGGGCGTGGGTGCGGGTTGTGATGAGGCTCGTCGTCAGCCGCCCCTGGGCTTCGGCCTACCGCTCTTGTTCGGGGGCCCGAGTACTGGGGGCGGGCGTTGCTAACCCTTCCTACCTGCCTGATCAACTGGGCCCGGGGGTGGGCGACAGTTTCCTTGTCCAGGAGTCACCCTCACGGATGGGCTGGTGGGCGCAGGAGTAAGCACGGCCCTCTTCACGGGCGAGCCTCTTCGTGGCGAAGAGGATCAACACGTGGCGTCGTCCCGTCCCGAGAACTCGTCACTCTCGGGCTGACGTCGCCACGTGGCTAAGAGCCCACAATGCTCACGCAGGCCGGGAGTATTGTGACGGATGCCGCCTCCGGCCAGGCGGCTTTCTGGCAGTCTGGCGAACTGACAAAAAGTATCCCAGAGCAACAAAAGCCTTTCCGAAATCCAACTTGTTTTTCTGGCAGAAACCACTGTGAGAAGTTGAACTTTAACTTAAACGTTGAGCGACTTTTCCGAAACCCTCTCGCGACTTTTCCGAAACCCTCTCGCGACTTTTCCAAAACCCTCTCGCGACTTTTCCAAAACCCTCTCGCGACTTTTCCGAAACCCTCTCGCGACTTTTCCAAAACCCTCTCGCGACTTTTCCAAAACCCTCTCGCGACTTTTCCGAAACCCTCTCGCGACTTTTCCGAAACCCTCTCGCGACTTTTCCAAAACCCTCTCGCGACTTTTCCGAAACCCTCTCGCGACTTTTCCGAAACCCTCTCGCGACTTTTCAGAAACCCTCTCGCGACTTTTCCAAAACCCTCTCGCGACTTTTCCAAAACCCTCTCGCGACTTTTCAGAAACCCTCTCGCGACTTTTCCAAAACCCTCTCGCGACTTTTCCAAAACCCTCTCGCGACTTTTCCGAAACCCTCACGCGACTTTTCCAAAACCCTCTCGCGACTTTTCCAAAACCCTCACGCGACTTTTCCAAAACCCTCACGCGACTTTTCCAAAACCCTCTCGCGACTTTTCAGAAACCCTCTCGCGACTTTTCCAAAACCCTCTCGCGACTTTTCCAAAACCCTCTCGCGACTTTTCCAAAACCCTCTCGCGACTTTTCAGAAACCCTCTCGCGACTTTTCCAAAACCCTCTCGCGACTTTTCCAAAACCCTCTCGCGACTTTTCCAAAACCCTCTCGCGACTTTTCAGAAACCCTCTCGCGACTTTTCCAAAACCCTCTCGCGACTTTTCCAAAACCCTCTCGCGACTTTTCAGAAACCCTCTCGCGACTTTTCCAAAACCCTCTCGCGACTTTTCCGAAACCCTCTCGCGACTTTTCAGAAACCCTCTCGCGACTTTTCAGAAACCCTCTCGCGACTTTTCCAAAACCCTCTCGCGACTTTTCCAAAACCCTCTCGCGACTTTTCCAAAACCCTCTCGCGACTTTTCCGAAACCCTCACGCGACTTTTCCAAAACCCTCTCGCGACTTTTCCAAAACCCTCACGCGACTTTTCCAAAACCCTCTCGCGACTTTTCCAAAACCCTCTCGCGACTTTTCCAAAACCCTCTCGCGACTTTTCCAAAACCCTCTCGCGACTTTTCCAAAACCCTCTCGCGACTTTTCCGAAACCCTCTCGCGACTTTTCCAAAACCCTCTCGCGACTTTTCCAAAACCCTCTCGCGACTTTTCAGAAACCCTCTCGCGACTTTTCCAAAACCCTCTCGCGACTTTTCCAAAACCCTCTCGCGACTTTTCAGAAACCCTCTCGCGACTTTTCCAAAACCCTCTCGCGACTTTTCCAAAACCCTCTCGCGACTTTTCCGAAACCCTCACGCGACTTTTCAGAAACCCTCTCGCGACTTTTCCAAAACCCTCTCGCGACTTTTCCGAAACCCTCTCGCGACTTTTCAGAAACCCTCTCGCGACTTTTCAGAAACCCTCTCGCGACTTTTCCAAAACCCTCTCGCGACTTTTCCAAAACCCTCTCGCGACTTTTCCGAAACCCTCTCGCGACTTTTCCGAAACCCTCTCGCGACTTTTCAGAAACCCTCTCGCGACTTTTCCAAAACCCTCTCGCGACTTTTCAGAAACCCTCTCGCGACTTTTCCAAAACCCTCTCGCGACTTTTCCAAAACCCTCTCGCGACTTTTCCAAAACCCTCACGCGACTTTTCCAAAACCCTCTCGCGACTTTTCCAAAACCCTCTCGCGACTTTTCCGAAACCCTCTCGCGACTTTTCCAAAACCCTCTCGCGACTTTTCCAAAACCCTCTCGCGACTTTTCAGAAACCCTCTCGCGACTTTTCCAAAACCCTCTCGCGACTTTTCCAAAACCCTCTCGCGACTTTTCCAAAACCCTCACGCGACTTTTCCGAAACCCTCTCGCGACTTTTCAGAAACCCTCTCGCGACTTTTCCAAAACCCTCACGCGACTTTTCCAAAACCCTCTCGCGACTTTTCCAAAACCCTCTCGCGACTTTTCAGAAACCCTCTCGCGACTTTTCCAAAACCCTCTCGCGACTTTTCCAAAACCCTCTCGCGACTTTTCAGAAACCCTCTCGCGACTTTTCAGAAACCCTCTCGCGACTTTTCAGAAACCCTCTCGCGACTTTTCCAAAACCCTCTCGCGACTTTTCCAAAACCCTCTCGCGACTTTTCCAAAACCCTCTCGCGACTTTTCCAAAACCCTCTCGCGACTTTTCCAAAACCCTCTCGCGACTTTTCCAAAACCCTCTCGCGACTTTTCCGAAACCCTCTCGCGACTTTTCAGAAACCCTCTCGCGACTTTTCAGAAACCCTCTCGCGACTTTTCCAAAACCCTCTCGCGACTTTTCCAAAACCCTCTCGCGACTTTTCCGAAACCCTCTCGCGACTTTTCCAAAACCCTCTCGCGACTTTTCAGAAACCCTCTCGCGACTTTTCCAAAACCCTCTCGCGACTTTTCCGAAACCCTCTCGCGACTTTTCAGAAACCCTCTCGCGACTTTTCAGAAACCCTCTCGCGACTTTTCAGAAACCCTCTCGCGACTTTTCCAAAACCCTCTCGCGACTTTTCCAAAACCCTCTCGCGACTTTTCCGAAACCCTCTCGCGACTTTTCCAAAACCCTCTCGCGACTTTTCCGAAACCCTCTCGCGACTTTTCCGAAACCCTCTCGCGACTTTTCCAAAACCCTCTCGCGACTTTTCCAAAACCCTCTCGCGACTTTTCAGAAACCCTCTCGCGACTTTTCAGAAACCCTCTCGCGACTTTTCAGAAACCCTCTCGCGACTTTTCAGAAACCCTCTCGCGACTTTTCCAAAACCCTCTCGCGACTTTTCCAAAACCCTCTCGCGACTTTTCCGAAACCCTCTCGCGACTTTTCCGAAACCCTCTCGCGACTTTTCCAAAACCCTCTCGCGACTTTTCCAAAACCCTCTCGCGACTTTTCCGAAACCCTCTCGCGACTTTTCCAAAACCCTCTCGCGACTTTTCAGAAACCCTCTCGCGACTTTTCCGAAACCCTCTCGCGACTTTTCCGAAACCCTCTCGCGACTTTTCCAAAACCCTCTCGCGACTTTTCCAAAACCCTCTCGCGACTTTTCAGAAACCCTCTCGCGACTTTTCCAAAACCCTCTCGCGACTTTTCCAAAACCCTCTCGCGACTTTTCCAAAACCCTCTCGCGACTTTTCCGAAACCCTCTCGCGACTTTTCCAAAACCCTCTCGCGACTTTTCCAAAACCCTCTCGCGACTTTTCCAAAACCCTCTCGCGACTTTTCCAAAACCCTCTCGCGACTTTTCAGAAACCCTCTCGCGACTTTTCCGAAACCCTCTCGCGACTTTTCCGAAACCCTCTCGCGACTTTTCCAAAACCCTCTCGCGACTTTTCCAAAACCCTCTCGCGACTTTTCCAAAACCCTCTCGCGACTTTTCCGAAACCCTCTCGCGACTTTTCCGAAACCCTCTCGCGACTTTTCCAAAACCCTCTCGCGACTTTTCCAAAACCCTCTCGCGACTTTTCCGAAACCCTCTCGCGACTTTTCCAAAACCCTCTCGCGACTTTTCCGAAACCCTCTCGCGACTTTTCAGAAACCCTCTCGCGACTTTTCCGAAACCCTCTCGCGACTTTTCCAAAACCCTCTCGCGACTTTTCCAAAACCCTCTCGCGACTTTTCCAAAACCCTCTCGCGACTTTTCCAAAACCCTCTCGCGACTTTTCCAAAACCCTCTCGCGACTTTTCCGAAACCCTCTCGCGACTTTTCAGAAACCCTCTCGCGACTTTTCCGAAACCCTCTCGCGACTTTTCCAAAACCCTCTCGCGACTTTTCCAAAACCCTCTCGCGACTTTTCCAAAACCCTCTCGCGACTTTTCCGAAACCCTCTCGCGACTCCTCTCGCGACTTTTCCGAAACCCTCTCGCGACTTTTCAGAAACCCTCTCGCGACTTTTCAGAAACCCTCTCGCGACTTTTCAGAAACCCTCTCGCGACTTTTCCAAAACCCTCTCGCGACTTTTCCAAAACCCTCTCGCGACTTTTCCGAAACCCTCTCGCGACTTTTCCAAAACCCTCTCGCGACTTTTCCGAAACCCTCTCGCGACTTTTCCGAAACCCTCTCGCGACTTTTCCAAAACCCTCTCGCGACTTTTCCAAAACCCTCTCGCGACTTTTCAGAAACCCTCTCGCGACTTTTCCAAAACCCTCTCGCGACTTTTCCAAAACCCTCTCGCGACTTTTCCAAAACCCTCTCGCGACTTTTCCGAAACCCTCTCGCGACTTTTCCAAAACCCTCTCGCGACTTTTCCAAAACCCTCTCGCGACTTTTCCAAAACCCTCTCGCGACTTTTCCAAAACCCTCTCGCGACTTTTCCGAAACCCTCTCGCGACTTTTCAGAAACCCTCTCGCGACTTTTCAGAAACCCTCTCGCGACTTTTCCAAAACCCTCTCGCGACTTTTCCAAAACCCTCTCGCGACTTTTCCGAAACCCTCTCGCGACTTTTCCAAAACCCTCTCGCGACTTTTCCGAAACCCTCTCGCGACTTTTCCGAAACCCTCACGCGACTTTTCCAAAACCCTCTCGCGACTTTTCCAAAACCCTCTCGCGACTTTTCCGAAACCCTCTCGCGACTTTTCCAAAACCCTCTCGCGACTTTTCCAAAACCCTCTCGCGACTTTTCCGAAACCCTCTCGCGACTTTTCAGAAACCCTCTCGCGACTTTTCAGAAACCCTCTCGCGACTTTTCAGAAACCCTCTCGCGACTTTTCAGAAACCCTCTCGCGACTTTTCCAAAACCCTCTCGCGACTTTTCCAAAACCCTCTCGCGACTTTTCCGAAACCCTCTCGCGACTTTTCAGAAACCCTCTCGCGACTTTTCAGAAACCCTCTCGCGACTTTTCAGAAACCCTCTCGCGACTTTTCCAAAACCCTCTCGCGACTTTTCCGAAACCCTCTCGCGACTTTTCAGAAACCCTCTCGCGACTTTTCAGAAACCCTCTCGCGACTTTTCAGAAACCCTCTCGCGACTTTTCCAAAACCCTCTCGCGACTTTTCCAAAACCCTCTCGCGACTTTTCCGAAACCCTCTCGCGACTTTTCCAAAACCCTCTCGCGACTTTTCCGAAACCCTCTCGCGACTTTTCCGAAACCCTCTCGCGACTTTTCCAAAACCCTCTCGCGACTTTTCCAAAACCCTCTCGCGACTTTTCCAAAACCCTCTCGCGACTTTTCCGAAACCCTCTCGCGACTTTTCCAAAACCCTCTCGCGACTTTTCCAAAACCCTCTCGCGACTTTTCCGAAACCCTCTCGCGACTTTTCAGAAACCCTCTCGCGACTTTTCAGAAACCCTCTCGCGACTTTTCCAAAACCCTCTCGCGACTTTTCCAAAACCCTCTCGCGACTTTTCCGAAACCCTCTCGCGACTTTTCCGAAACCCTCTCGCGACTTTTCCAAAACCCTCTCGCGACTTTTCCAAAACCCTCTCGCGACTTTTCCGAAACCCTCTCGCGACTTTTCCAAAACCCTCTCGCGACTTTTCAGAAACCCTCTCGCGACTTTTCCGAAACCCTCTCGCGACTTTTCCGAAACCCTCTCGCGACTTTTCCAAAACCCTCTCGCGACTTTTCCAAAACCCTCTCGCGACTTTTCAGAAACCCTCTCGCGACTTTTCCAAAACCCTCTCGCGACTTTTCCAAAACCCTCTCGCGACTTTTCCAAAACCCTCTCGCGACTTTTCCGAAACCCTCTCGCGACTTTTCCAAAACCCTCTCGCGACTTTTCCAAAACCCTCTCGCGACTTTTCCAAAACCCTCTCGCGACTTTTCCAAAACCCTCTCGCGACTTTTCAGAAACCCTCTCGCGACTTTTCAGAAACCCTCTCGCGACTTTTCCGAAACCCTCTCGCGACTTTTCCAAAACCCTCTCGCGACTTTTCCAAAACCCTCTCGCGACTTTTCCAAAACCCTCTCGCGACTTTTCCGAAACCCTCTCGCGACTTTTCCGAAACCCTCTCGCGACTTTTCCAAAACCCTCTCGCGACTTTTCCAAAACCCTCTCGCGACTTTTCCGAAACCCTCTCGCGACTTTTCCAAAACCCTCTCGCGACTTTTCCGAAACCCTCTCGCGACTTTTCCAAAACCCTCTCGCGACTTTTCCAAAACCCTCTCGCGACTTTTCCGAAACCCTCTCGCGACTTTTCAGAAACCCTCTCGCGACTTTTCCGAAACCCTCTCGCGACTTTTCCAAAACCCTCTCGCGACTTTTCCAAAACCCTCTCGCGACTTTTCCAAAACCCTCTCGCGACTTTTCCGAAACCCTCTCGCGACTTTTCCAAAACCCTCTCGCGACTTTTCCAAAACCCTCTCGCGACTTTTCCGAAACCCTCTCGCGACTTTTCAGAAACCCTCTCGCGACTTTTCAGAAACCCTCTCGCGACTTTTCAGAAACCCTCTCGCGACTTTTCCAAAACCCTCTCGCGACTTTTCCAAAACCCTCTCGCGACTTTTCCGAAACCCTCTCGCGACTTTTCCGAAACCCTCTCGCGACTTTTCCAAAACCCTCTCGCGACTTTTCCAAAACCCTCTCGCGACTTTTCCGAAACCCTCTCGCGACTTTTCCAAAACCCTCTCGCGACTTTTCAGAAACCCTCTCGCGACTTTTCCGAAACCCTCTCGCGACTTTTCCGAAACCCTCTCGCGACTTTTCCAAAACCCTCTCGCGACTTTTCCAAAACCCTCTCGCGACTTTTCAGAAACCCTCTCGCGACTTTTCCAAAACCCTCTCGCGACTTTTCCAAAACCCTCTCGCGACTTTTCCAAAACCCTCTCGCGACTTTTCCGAAACCCTCTCGCGACTTTTCCAAAACCCTCTCGCGACTTTTCCAAAACCCTCTCGCGACTTTTCCAAAACCCTCTCGCGACTTTTCCAAAACCCTCTCGCGACTTTTCCGAAACCCTCTCGCGACTTTTCAGAAACCCTCTCGCGACTTTTCAGAAACCCTCTCGCGACTTTTCCAAAACCCTCTCGCGACTTTTCCAAAACCCTCTCGCGACTTTTCCGAAACCCTCTCGCGACTTTTCCAAAACCCTCTCGCGACTTTTCCGAAACCCTCTCGCGACTTTTCCGAAACCCTCACGCGACTTTTCCAAAACCCTCTCGCGACTTTTCCAAAACCCTCTCGCGACTTTTCCGAAACCCTCTCGCGACTTTTCCAAAACCCTCTCGCGACTTTTCCAAAACCCTCTCGCGACTTTTCCGAAACCCTCTCGCGACTTTTCCAAAACCCTCTCGCGACTTTTCCAAAACCCTCTCGCGACTTTTCCGAAACCCTCTCGCGACTTTTCAGAAACCCTCTCGCGACTTTTCCAAAACCCTCTCGCGACTTTTCCAAAACCCTCTCGCGACTTTTCCGAAACCCTCTCGCGACTTTTCAGAAACCCTCTCGCGACTTTTCAGAAACCCTCTCGCGACTTTTCCAAAACCCTCTCGCGACTTTTCCAAAACCCTCTCGCGACTTTTCCGAAACCCTCTCGCGACTTTTCCAAAACCCTCTCGCGACTTTTCCGAAACCCTCTCGCGACTTTTCCGAAACCCTCACGCGACTTTTCCAAAACCCTCTCGCGACTTTTCCAAAACCCTCTCGCGACTTTTCCGAAACCCTCTCGCGACTTTTCCAAAACCCTCTCGCGACTTTTCCGAAACCCTCTCGCGACTTTTCCAAAACCCTCTCGCGACTTTTCCAAAACCCTCTCGCGACTTTTCCGAAACCCTCTCGCGACTTTTCCAAAACCCTCTCGCGACTTTTCCAAAACCCTCTCGCGACTTTTCCAAAACCCTCACGCGACTTTTCCAAAACCCTCTCGCGACTTTTCCAAAACCCTCACGCGACTTTTCAGAAACCCTCTCGCGACTTTTCCAAAACCCTCTCGCGACTTTTCAGAAACCCTCTCGCGACTTTTCCAAAACCCTCTCGCGACTTTTCCAAAACCCTCTCGCGACTTTTCCAAAACCCTCTCGCGACTTTTCCAAAACCCTCTCGCGACTTTTCCAAAACCCTCACGCGACTTTTCCGAAACCCTCTCGCGACTTTTCCAAAACCCTCTCGCGACTTTTCCGAAACCCTCTCGCGACTTTTCCAAAACCCTCTCGCGACTTTTCAGAAACCCTCTCGCGACTTTTCCAAAACCCTCTCGCGACTTTTCAGAAACCCTCTCGCGACTTTTCCAAAACCCTCTCGCGACTTTTCCAAAACCCTCTCGCGACTTTTCCAAAACCCTCACGCGACTTTTCAGAAACCCTCTCGCGACTTTTCCAAAACCCTCTCGCGACTTTTCAGAAACCCTCTCGCGACTTTTCCAAAACCCTCTCGCGACTTTTCAGAAACCCTCTCGCGACTTTTCCAAAACCCTCTCGCGACTTTTCAGAAACCCTCTCGCGACTTTTCCAAAACCCTCTCGCGACTTTTCAGAAACCCTCTCGCGACTTTTCCAAAACCCTCTCGCGACTTTTCCAAAACCCTCTCGCGACTTTTCCAAAACCCTCACGCGACTTTTCAGAAACCCTCTCGCGACTTTTCCAAAACCCTCACGCGACTTTTCCGAAACCCTCTCGCGACTTTTCCAAAACCCTCTCGCGACTTTTCAGAAACCCTCTCGCGACTTTTCCAAAACCCTCTCGCGACTTTTCAGAAACCCTCTCGCGACTTTTCCAAAACCCTCTCGCGACTTTTCAGAAACCCTCTCGCGACTTTTCCAAAACCCTCTCGCGACTTTTCAGAAACCCTCTCGCGACTTTTCCAAAACCCTCTCGCGACTTTTCCAAAACCCTCTCGCGACTTTTCCAAAACCCTCTCGCGACTTTTCCGAAACCCTCTCGCGACTTTTCCAAAACCCTCACGCGACTTTTCCAAAACCCTCTCGCGACTTTTCCAAAACCCTCTCGCGACTTTTCCAAAACCCTCTCGCGACTTTTCCAAAACCCTCACGCGACTTTTCCAAAACCCTCTCGCGACTTTTCCAAAACCCTCTCGCGACTTTTCCGAAACCCTCTCGCGACTTTTCCAAAACCCTCTCGCGACTTTTCCGAAACCCTCTCGCGACTTTTCCGAAACCCTCTCGCGACTTTTCCAAAACCCTCTCGCGACTTTTCCAAAACCCTCTCGCGACTTTTCCAAAACCCTCTCGCGACTTTTCCAAAACCCTCACGCGACTTTTCCGAAACCCTCTCGCGACTTTTCCAAAACCCTCTCGCGACTTTTCCAAAACCCTCTCGCGACTTTTCCAAAACCCTCTCGCGACTTTTCCAAAACCCTCACGCGACTTTTCCGAAACCCTCTCGCGACTTTTCCAAAACCCTCTCGCGACTTTTCCAAAACCCTCTCGCGACTTTTCCAAAACCCTCACGCGACTTTTCCAAAACCCTCTCGCGACTTTTCCAAAACCCTCTCGCGACTTTTCCGAAACCCTCTCGCGACTTTTCCAAAACCCTCTCGCGACTTTTCCAAAACCCTCACGCGACTTTTCCGAAACCCTCTCGCGACTTTTCCAAAACCCTCACGCGACTTTTCCAAAACCCTCTCGCGACTTTTCCAAAACCCTCTCGCGACTTTTCCAAAACCCTCACGCGACTTTTCCAAAACCCTCTCGCGACTTTTCCGAAACCCTCTCGCGACTTTTCCAAAACCCTCTCGCGACTTTTCAGAAACCCTCTCGCGACTTTTCCAAAACCCTCACGCGACTTTTCCAAAACCCTCACGCGACTTTTCCAAAACCCTCTCGCGACTTTTCCAAAACCCTCACGCGACTTTTCCAAAACCCTCTCGCGACTTTTCCAAAACCCTCTCGCGACTTTTCCAAAACCCTCACGCGACTTTTCCAAAACCCTCACGCGACTTTTCCAAAACCCTCTCGCGACTTTTCCAAAACCCTCACGCGACTTTTCCGAAACCCTCTCGCGACTTTTCCAAAACCCTCACGCGACTTTTCCAAAACCCTCACGCGACTTTTCCAAAACCCTCTCGCGACTTTTCCAAAACCCTCACGCGACTTTTCCAAAACCCTCTCGCGACTTTTCCAAAACCCTCTCGCGACTTTTCCAAAACCCTCACGCGACTTTTCCAAAACCCTCTCGCGACTTTTCCGAAACCCTCTCGCGACTTTTCCAAAACCCTCTCGCGACTTTTCAGAAACCCTCTCGCGACTTTTCCAAAACCCTCTCGCGACTTTTCCAAAACCCTCTCGCGACTTTTCCAAAACCCTCTCGCGACTTTTCCAAAACCCTCTCGCGACTTTTCCAAAACCCTCTCGCGACTTTTCCAAAACCCTCTCGCGACTTTTCCGAAACCCTCTCGCGACTTTTCCGAAACCCTCTCGCGACTTTTCCAAAACCCTCTCGCGACTTTTCCGAAACCCTCTCGCGACTTTTCCAAAACCCTCTCGCGACTTTTCCAAAACCCTCTCGCGACTTTTCCAAAACCCTCACGCGACTTTTCCAAAACCCTCTCGCGACTTTTCCGAAACCCTCTCGCGACTTTTCCAAAACCCTCTCGCGACTTTTCCAAAACCCTCTCGCGACTTTTCCAAAACCCTCTCGCGACTTTTCCAAAACCCTCTCGCGACTTTTCCAAAACCCTCACGCGACTTTTCCAAAACCCTCTCGCGACTTTTCCAAAACCCTCTCGCGACTTTTCCAAAACCCTCTCGCGACTTTTCCAAAACCCTCTCGCGACTTTTCCAAAACCCTCTCGCGACTTTTCCAAAACCCTCTCGCGACTTTTCCGAAACCCTCTCGCGACTTTTCCGAAACCCTCTCGCGACTTTTCCAAAACCCTCTCGCGACTTTTCCGAAACCCTCTCGCGACTTTTCCAAAACCCTCTCGCGACTTTTCCAAAACCCTCTCGCGACTTTTCCAAAACCCTCACGCGACTTTTCCAAAACCCTCTCGCGACTTTTCCGAAACCCTCTCGCGACTTTTCCAAAACCCTCTCGCGACTTTTCCAAAACCCTCTCGCGACTTTTCCAAAACCCTCTCGCGACTTTTCCAAAACCCTCTCGCGACTTTTCCAAAACCCTCACGCGACTTTTCCAAAACCCTCTCGCGACTTTTCCAAAACCCTCACGCGACTTTTCCAAAACCCTCTCGCGACTTTTCCAAAACCCTCTCGCGACTTTTCCAAAACCCTCTCGCGACTTTTCCAAAACCCTCTCGCGACTTTTCCAAAACCCTCTCGCGACTTTTCCAAAACCCTCTCGCGACTTTTCCAAAACCCTCACGCGACTTTTCCAAAACCCTCTCGCGACTTTTCAGAAACCCTCTCGCGACTTTTCCAAAACCCTCTCGCGACTTTTCCAAAACCCTCTCGCGACTTTTCCAAAACCCTCTCGCGACTTTTCCAAAACCCTCTCGCGACTTTTCCAAAACCCTCTCGCGACTTTTCCGAAACCCTCTCTTTTTTCAATTTTTTTCAAAAATGTATTTTGTAAATTTTTTTCAAAAATGTATTTTGTAAATTTTTTTCAAAAATGTATTTTGTAAATTTTTTTCAAAAATGTATTTTGTAAATTATTTTCAAAAATGTATTTTGTAAATTTTTTTGAAAATGTATTTTGTAAATTTTTTTGAAAATGTATTTTGTAATTTTTTTTCAAAAATGTATTTTGTAAATTTTTTTGAAAATGTATTTTGTAAAATATTTTCAAAAATGTATTTTGTAAATTTTTTTCAAAAATGTATTTTGTAAATTTTTTTCAAAAATGTATTTTGTAAAATATTTTTGAAAATGTATTTTGTAAAATATTTTCAAAAATGTATTTTGTAAATTTTTTTCAAAAATGTATTTTGTAAATTATTTTAAAAAGTGTATTTTGTAAATTATTTTCAAAAATGTATTTTGTAAATTATTTTCAAAAATGTATTTTGTAAATTATTTTCAAAAATGTATTTTGTAAATTATTTTCAAAAATGTATTTTGTAAATTTTTTTCAAAAATGTATTTTGTAAATTTTTTTCAAAAATGTATTTTGTAAATTATTTTCAAAAATGTATTTTGTAAATTTTTTTGAAAATGTATTTTGTAAATTTTTTTGAAAATGTATTTTGTAATTTTTTTTCAAAAATGTATTTTGTAAATTTTTTTGAAAATGTATTTTGTAAAATATTTTCAAAAATATATTTTGTAAATTTTTTTCAAAAATGTATTTTGTAAATTTTTTTCAAAAATGTATTTTGTAAATTTTTTTCAAAAATGTATTTTGTAAAATATTTTTGAAAATGTATTTTGTAAAATATTTTTGAAAATGTATTTTGTAAATTATTTTCAAAAATGTATTTTGTAAATTTTTTTGAAAATGTATTTTGTAAAATAGAAAATGTATTTTGTAAATTATTTTCAAAAATGTATTTTGTAAATTATTTTAAAAAGTGTATTTTGTAAATTATTTTCAAAAATGTATTTTGTAAATTATTTTCAAAAATGTATTTTGTAAATTTTTTTCAAAAATGTATTTTGTAAATTTTTTTCAAAAATGTATTTTGTAAATTTTTTTCAAAAATGTATTTTGTAAAATAATTTCAAAAATGTATTTTGTAAAATATTTTCAAAAATGTATTTTGCAAATTTTTTTCAAAAATGTATTTTGTAAATTCTTCTCAAAAATGTATTTTGTGAAATAATTTCAAAAATGTATTTTGTAAGTTTTTTTCAAAAATGTATTTTGTAAATTTTTTTCAAAAATGTATTTTGCAAATTATTTTCAAAAATGTATTTTGTAAATTTTTTTCAAAAATGTATTTTGTAAGTTTTTTTCAAAAATGTGTTTTGTAAATTTTTTTCAAAAATGTATTTTGTAAAATATTTTTGAAAATGTATTTTGTAAATTATTTTCAAAAATGTATTTTGTAAATTTTTTTGAAAATGTATTTTGTAAATTTTTTTCAAAGATGTATTTTGTAAATTTTTTTCAAAGATGTATTTTGTAAATTTTTTTCAAAAATGTATTTTGTAAAATATTTTTGAATTTTTGAAAATAATTTACAAAATACATTTTCAAAAATATTTTACAAAATACATTTTTGAAAAAAATTTACAAAATACATTTTTGAAAATAATTTACAAAATACACTTTTTAAAATAATTTTCAAAATACATTTTTAAAAATAATTTACAAAATACATTTTTGAAAATAATTTACAAAATACTTTTTTGAAAAAAACTTACAAAATACATTTTTGAAAATAATTTACAAAATACATTTTTGAAAAAAATTTACAAAATACATTTTTGAAAAAAATTTACAAAATACATTTTTGAAAAAAATTTACAAAATATATTTTTGAAAATATTTTACAAAATACATTTTCAAAAAAATTTACAAAATACATTTTTGAAAATAATTTACAAAATACATTTTCAAAAATATTTTACAAAATACATTTTTGAAAATAATTTACAAAATACATTTTCAAAAATATTTTACAAAATACATTTTTGAAAAAAATTTACAAAATACATTTTTGAAAATGATTTACAAAATACATTTTCAAAAATATTTTACAAAATACATTTTTGAAAAAAATTTACAAAATACATTTTTGAAAATAATTTACAAAATACATTTTTGAAAAAAATTTACAAAATACATTTTTGAAAAAAATTTACAAAATATATTTTTGAAAATATTTTACAAAATACATTTTCAAAAAAATTTACAAAATACATTTTTGAAAATAATTTACAAAACACATTTTTGAAAATATTTTACAAAATACATTTTTGAAAAAAATTTACAAAATACATTTTCAAAAAAATTTACAAAATACATTTTTGAAAATAATTTACAAAACACATTTTTGAAAATATTTTACAAAATACATTTTTGAAAAAAATTTACAAAATACATTTTTGAAAATAATTTACAAAATACATTTTTGAAAAAAATTTACAAAATACATTTTTGAAAAAAATTTACAAAATATATTTTTGAAAATATTTCACAAAATACATTTTCAAAAAAATTTACAAAATACATTTTTGAAAAAAATTTACAAAATACATTTTTGAAAATAATTTACAAAATACATTTTCAAAAATATTTTACAAAATACATTTTTGAAAAAAACTTACAAAATACATTTTTGAAAATAATTAACAAAATACACTTTTTGAAATAATTTACAAAATACATTTTTGAAAATGATTTACAAAATACATTTTCAAAAATATTTTACAAAATACATTTTTGAAAAAAATTTACAAAATACATTTTTGAAAATAATTTACAAAATACACTTTTTAAAATAATTTTCAAAATACATTTTTAAAAATAATTTACAAAATACATTTTTGAAAATAATTTACAAAATACATTTTTGAAAAAAACTTACAAAATACATTTTTGAAAATATTTTACAAAATACATTTTTGAAAAAAATCTACAAAATACATTTTTGAAAATAATTAACAAAATACATTTTCAAAAATATTTTACAAAATACATCTTTGAAAAAAATTTACAAAATACATTTTCAAAAATATTTTACAAAATACATTTTTGAAAAAAATTTACAAAATACATTTTTGAAAATAATTTACAAAATACATTTTTGAAAATAATTTACAAAATACATTTTTGAAAAAAATTTACAAAATACATTTTTGAAAAAAATTTACAAAATATATTTTTGAAAATATTTTACAAAATACATTTTCAAAAAAATTTACAAAATACATTTTTGAAAATAATTTACAAAATACATTTTCAAAAATATTTTACAAAATACATTTTTGAAAATAATTTACAAAATACATTTTCAAAAATATTTTACAAAATACATTTTTGAAAAAAATTTACAAAATACATTTTTGAAAATGATTTACAAAATACATTTTCAAAAATATTTTACAAAATACATTTTTGAAAAAAATTTACAAAATACATTTTTGAAAATAATTTACAAAATACATTTTTGAAAAAAATTTACAAAATACATTTTTGAAAAAAATTTACAAAATATATTTTTGAAAATATTTTACAAAATACATTTTCAAAAAAATTTACAAAATACATTTTTGAAAATAATTTACAAAACACATTTTTGAAAATATTTTACAAAATACATTTTTGAAAAAAATTTACAAAATACATTTTTGAAAATAATTTACAAAACACATTTTTGAAAATATTTTACAAAATACATTTTTGAAAAAAATTTACAAAATACATTTTTGAAAATAATTTACAAAATACATTTTTGAAAATATTTTACAAAATACATTTTTGAAAAAAATTTACAAAATACATTTTTGAAAATAATTTACAAAATACATTTTTGAAAAAAATTTACAAAATATATTTTTGAAAATATTTTACAAAATACATTTTCAAAAAAATTTACAAAATACATTTTTGAAAAAAATTTACAAAATACATTTTTGAAAATAATTTACAAAATACATTTTCAAAAATATTTTACAAAATACATTTTTGAAAAAAACTTACAAAATACATTTTTGAAAATAATTAACAAAATACACTTTTTGAAATAATTTACGAAATACATTTTTGAAAATGATTTACAAAATACATTTTCAAAAATATTTTACAAAATACATTTTTGAAAAAAATTTACAAAATACATTTTTGAAAATAATTTACAAAATACACTTTTTAAAATAATTTTCAAAATACATTTTTAAAAATAATTTACAAAATACATTTTTGAAAATAATTTACAAAATACATTTTTGAAAAAAACTTACAAAATACATTTTTGAAAATAATTTACAAAATACATTTTTGAAAAAAATTTACAAAATACATTTTTGAAAAAAATTTACAAAATACATTTTTGAAAAAAATTTACAAAATATATTTTTGAAAATATTTTACAAAATACATTTTCAAAAAAATTTACAAAATACATTTTTGAAAATAATTTACAAAATACATTTTCAAAAATATTTTACAAAATACATTTTTGAAAATAATTTACAAAATACATTTTCAAAAATATTTTACAAAATACATTTTTGAAAATAATTTACAAAATACATTTTCAAAAATATTTTACAAAATACATTTTTGAAAAAAATTTACAAAATACATTTTTGAAAATGATTTACAAAATACATTTTCAAAAATATTTTACAAAATACATTTTTGAAAAAAATTTACAAAATACATTTTTGAAAATAATTTACAAAATACATTTTTGAAAAAAATTTACAAAATACATTTTTGAAAAAAATTTACAAAATATATTTTTGAAAATATTTTACAAAATACATTTTCAAAAAAATTTACAAAATACATTTTTGAAAATAATTTACAAAACACATTTTTGAAAATATTTTACAAAATACATTTTTGAAAAAAATTTACAAAATACATTTTCAAAAAAATTTACAAAATACATTTTTGAAAATATTTTACAAAATACATTTTTGAAAAAAATTTACAAAATACATTTTTGAAAATAATTTACAAAACACATTTTTGAAAATATTTTACAAAATACATTTTTGAAAAAAATTTACAAAATACATTTTTGAAAATAATTTACAAAATACATTTTTGAAAAAAATTTACAAAATACATTTTTGAAAAAAATTTACAAAATATATTTTTGAAAATATTTTACAAAATACATTTTCAAAAAAATTTACAAAATACATTTTTGAAAATAATTTACAAAACACATTTTTGAAAATATTTTACAAAATACATTTTTGAAAAAAATTTACAAAATACATTTTCAAAAAAATTTACAAAATACATTTTTGAAAATAATTTACAAAATACATTTTCAAAAATATTTTACAAAATACATTTTCAAAAAAATTTACAAAATACATTTCTGAAATAAATTTACAAAATACATTTTTGAAAAAAATTTACAAAATACATTTTCAAAAATATTTTACAAAATACATTTTTGAAAATAATTTACAAAATACATTTTCAAAAATATTTTACAAAATACATTTTTGAAAAAAATTTACAAAATACATTTTCAAAAATATTTTACAAAATACATTTTTGAAAAAAATTTACAAAATACATTTTTGAAAATAATTTACAAAATACATTTTTGAAAAAAATTTACAAAATACATTTTTGAAAAAAATTTACAAAATACATTTTTGAAAAAAATTTACAAAATACATTTTTGAAAAAAATTTACAAAATATATTTTTGAAAAAAATTTACAAAATATATTTTTGAAAATATTTTACAAAATACATTTTCAAAAAAATTTACAAAATACATTTTTGAAAAAAATTTACAAAATACATTTTTGAAAATAATTTACAAAATACATTTTTGAAAAAAATTTACAAAATACATTTTTGAAAAAAATTTACAAAATACATTTTTGAAAAAAATTTACAAAATACATTTTTGAAAAAAATTTACAAAATATATTTTTGAAAAAAATTTACAAAATATATTTTTGAAAATATTTTACAAAATACATTTTCAAAAAAATTTACAAAATACATTTTTGAAAAAAATTTACAAAATACATTTTTGAAAAAAATTTACAAAATACATTCTTTAAAATAATTTTCAAAATACACTTTTTAAAATATTTTACAAAATACATTTTTGAAAAAAAATTTACAAAATACATTTTTGAAAATAATTTACAAAATATACTTTTTAAAATAATTTACAAAATACATTTTTGAAAAAAATTTACAAAATACACTTTTTAAAATAATTTACAAAATACATTTTTGAAATTATTTTACAAAATACATTTTTGAAAAAAATTTACAAAATACATTTTTGAAAAAAATTTACAAAATACATTTTTGAAAAAAATTTACAAAATACATTTTTGAAAAAAATTTACAAAATACATTTTTGAAAATAATTTACAAAATACATTTTTGAAAATAATTTACAAAATACACTTTTTAAAATAATTTACAAAATACATTTTTGAAAAAAAATTTACAAAATACATTTTTGAAAAAAATTTACAAAATACATTTTTGAAAATATTTTACAAAATACATTTTCAAAAATATTTTACAAAATACATTTTTGAAAAAAAATTTACAAAATACATTTTTGAAAAAAATTTACAAAATACATTTTTGAAAATATTTTACAAAATACATTTTCAAAAATATTTTACAAAATACATTTTTGAAAAAAATTTACAAAATACATTTTTGAAAAAAATTTACAAAATACATTTTTGAAAAAAATTTACAAAATACATTTTTGAAAAAAATTTACAAAATACATTTTTGAAAAAAATTTACAAAATACATTTTTGAAAAAAATTTACAAAATATATTTTTGAAAATATTTTACAAAATACATTTTCAAAAAAATTTACAAAATACATTTTTGAAAATAATTTACAAAATACATTTTCAAAAATATTTTACAAAATACATTTTTGAAAAAAATCTACAAAATACATTTTTGAAAATAATTAACAAAATACATTTTCAAAAATATTTTACAAAATACATCTTTGAAAAAAATTTACAAAATACATTTTCAAAAATATTTTACAAAATACATTTTTGAAAAAAATTTACAAAATACATTTTTGAAAATAATTTACAAAATACATTTTTGAAAAAAATTTACAAAATATATTTTTGAAAATATTTTACAAAATACATTTTCAAAAAAATTTACAAAATACATTTTTGAAAATAATTTACAAAATACATTTTCAAAAATATTTTACAAAATACATTTTTGAAAAAAATCTACAAAATACATTTTTGAAAATAATTAACAAAATACATTTTCAAAAATATTTTACAAAATACATCTTTGAAAAAAATTTACAAAATACATTTTCAAAAATATTTTACAAAATACATTTTTGAAAAAAATTTACAAAATACATTTTTGAAAATAATTTACAAAATACATTTTTGAAAAAAATTTACAAAATACATTTTTGAAAAAAATTTACAAAATATATTTTTGAAAATATTTTACAAAATACATTTTCAAAAAAATTTACAAAATACATTTTTGAAAATAATTTACAAAACACATTTTTGAAAATATTTTACAAAATACATTTTTGAAAAAAATTTACAAAATACATTTTCAAAAAAATTTACAAAATACATTTTTGAAAATAATTTACAAAATACATTTTTGAAAATAATTTACAAAATACATTTTCTATTTTACAAAATACATTTTCAAAAATATTTTACAAAATACATTTTTGAAAATATTTTACAAAATACATTTTCAAAAATATTTTACAAAATACATTTTTGAAAAAAATTTACAAAATACATTTTTGAAAAAAACTTACAAAATACATTTTTGAAAAAAATTTACAAAATACATTTTCAAAAATATTTTACAAAATACATCTTTGAAAAAAATTTACAAAATACATTTTTGAAATTATTTTACAAAATACATTTTCAAAAAAATTTACAAAATACATTTTTGAAAATAATTTACAAAATACATTTTCAAAAATATTTTACAAAATACATTTTTGAAAAAAATCTACAAAATACATTTTTGAAAATAATTAACAAAATACATTTTCAAAAATATTTTACAAAATACATCTTTGAAAAAAATTTACAAAATACATTTTCAAAAATATTTTACAAAATACATTTTTGAAAAAAATTTACAAAATACATTTTTGAAAATAATTTACAAAATACATTTTTGAAAAAAATTTACAAAATACATTTTTGAAAAAAATTTACAAAATATATTTTTGAAAATATTTTACAAAATACATTTTCAAAAAAATTTACAAAATACATTTTTGAAAATAATTTACAAAACACATTTTTGAAAATATTTTACAAAATACATTTTTGAAAAAAATTTACAAAATACATTTTCAAAAAAATTTACAAAATACATTTTTGAAAATAATTTACAAAATACATTTTTGAAAATAATTTACAAAATACATTTTCTATTTTACAAAATACATTTTCAAAAATATTTTACAAAATACATTTTTGAAAATATTTTACAAAATACATTTTCAAAAATATTTTACAAAATACATTTTTGAAAAAAATTTACAAAATACATTTTTGAAAAAAACTTACAAAATACATTTTTGAAAAAAATTTACAAAATACATTTTCAAAAATATTTTACAAAATACATCTTTGAAAAAAATTTACAAAATACATTTTTGAAATTATTTTACAAAATACATTTTTGAAAAAAATTTACAAAATACATTTTTGAAATAAATTTACAAAATACATTTTTGAAAAAAATTTACAAAATACATTTTCAAAAATATTTTACAAAATACATTTTTGAAAAAAATTTACAAAATACATTTTTGAAAATAATTTACAAAACACATTTTTGAAAATATTTTACAAAATACATTTTTGAAAAAAATTTACAAAATACATTTTCAAAAAAATTTACAAAATACATTTTTGAAAATAATTTACAAAATACATTTTCAAAAAAATTTACAAAATACATTTTTGAAATAAATTTACAAAATACATTTTTGAAAAAAATTTACAAAATACATTTTCAAAAATATTTTACAAAATACATTTTTGAAAATATTTTACAAAATACATTTTCAAAAATATTTTACAAAATACATTTTTGAAAAAAATTTACAAAATACATTTTTGAAAAAAAACTTACAAAATACATTTTTGAAAAAAATTTACAAAATACATTTTCAAAAATATTTTACAAAATACATTTTTGAAAATAATTTACAAAATACATTTTCAAAAATATTTTACAAAATACATTTTCAAAAAAATTTACAAAATACATTTCTGAAATAAATTTACAAAATACATTTTTGAAAAAAATTTACAAAATACATTTTCAAAAATATTTTACAAAATACATTTTTGAAAATAATTTACAAAATACATTTTCAAAAATATTTTACAAAATACATTTTTGAAAAAAATTTACAAAATACATTTTCAAAAATATTTTACAAAATACATTTTTGAAAAAAATTTACAAAATACATTTTTGAAAATAATTTACAAAATACATTTTTGAAAAAAATTTACAAAATACATTTTTGAAAAAAATTTACAAAATACATTTTTGAAAAAAATTTACAAAATACATTTTTGAAAAAAATTTACAAAATATATTTTTGAAAAAAATTTACAAAATATATTTTTGAAAATATTTTACAAAATACATTTTCAAAAAAATTTACAAAATACATTTTTGAAAAAAATTTACAAAATACATTTTTGAAAAAAATTTACAAAATACATTTTTGAAAATAATTTACAAAATACATTTTCAAAAATATTTTACAAAATACATTTTTGAAAAAAATTTACAAAATACATTTTTGAAAATAATTTACAAAATACATCTTTGAAAAAAATTTACAAAATACATTTTTGAAAATAATTTACAAAATACATTTTCAAAAATATTTTACAAAATACATTTTTGAAAAAAATTTACAAAATACATTTTTGAAAAAAATTTACAAAATACATTCTTTAAAATAATTTTCAAAATACATTTTTAAAAATAATTTACAAAATACATTTTTGAAAATAATTTACAAAATACATTTTTGAAAAAAACTTACAAAATACATTTTTGAAAATAATTTACAAAATACATTTTCAAAAATATTTTACAAAATACATTTTTGAAAATAATTTACAAAATACATTTTTGAAAAAAATTTACAAAATACATTTTTGAAAATAATTTACAAAATACATTTTCAAAAATATTTTACAAAATACATTTTTGAAAAAAATTTACAAAATACATTTTTGAAAATAATTTACAAAATACATCTTTGAAAAAAATTTACAAAATACATTTTTGAAAATAATTTACAAAATACATTTTCAAAAATATTTTACAAAATACATTTTTGAAAAAAATTTACAAAATACATTTTTGAAAATAATTTACAAAATACATCTTTGAAAAAAATTTACAAAATACATTTTTGAAAATAATTTACAAAATACATTTTCAAAAATATTTTACAAAATACATTTTTGAAAAAAATTTACAAAATACATTTTTGAAAAAAATTTACAAAATACATTCTTTAAAATAATTTTCAAAATACATTTTTAAAAATAATTTACAAAATACATTTTTGAAAATAATTTACAAAATACATTTTTGAAAAAAACTTACAAAATACATTTTTGAAAATAATTTACAAAATACATTTTCAAAAATATTTTACAAAATACATTTTTGAAAATAATTTACAAAATACATTTTTGAAAAAAATTTACAAAATACATTTTTGAAAATAATTTACAAAATACATTTTCAAAAATATTTTACAAAATACATTTTTGAAAAAAATTTACAAAATACATTTTTGAAAATAATTTACAAAATACATCTTTGAAAAAAATTTACAAAATACATTTTTGAAAATAATTTACAAAATACATTTTCAAAAATATTTTACAAAATACATTTTTGAAAAAAATTTACAAAATACATTTTTGAAAATAATTTACAAAATACATCTTTGAAAAAAATTTACAAAATACATTTTTGAAAATAATTTACAAAATACATTTTCAAAAATATTTTACAAAATACATTTTTGAAAAAAATTTACAAAATACATTTTTGAAAAAAATTTACAAAATACATTCTTTAAAATAATTTTCAAAATACATTTTTAAAAATAATTTACAAAATACATTTTTGAAAATAATTTACAAAATACATTTTTGAAAAAAACTTACAAAATACATTTTTGAAAATAATTTACAAAATACATTTTCAAAAATATTTTACAAAATACATTTTTGAAAATAATTTACAAAATACATTTTTGAAAAAAATTTACAAAATACATTTTTGAAAATAATTTACAAAATACATTTTCAAAAATATTTTACAAAATACATTTTTGAAAAAAATTTACAAAATACATTTTTGAAAATAATTTACAAAATACATCTTTGAAAAAAATTTACAAAATACATTTTTGAAAATAATTTACAAAATACATTTTCAAAAATATTTTACAAAATACATGTTTGAAAAAAATTTACAAAACACATTTTTGAAAAAAACTTACAAAATACATTTTTGAAAAAAATTTACAAAATACATTTTTGGAAATAATTTGCAAAATACATTTTTGAAAAAAATTTACAAAATACATTTTTGAAAAAAACTTACAAAATACATTTTTGAAAATATTTTACAAAATACATTTTTGAAATTATTTTACAAAATACATTTTTGAAAAGAATTTACAAAATACATTTTTGAAAAAAATTTGCAAAATACATTTTTGAAAATATTTTACAAAATACATTTTTGAAATTATTTTACAAAATACATTTTTGAAAAAAATTTACAAAATACATTTTTGAAATTATTTTACAAAATACATTTTTGAAAAAAATTTACAAAATACATTTTTGAAAAAAATTTACAAAATACATTTTTGAAAAAAATTTACAAAATACATTTTTGAAAATAATTTACAAAATACATCTTTGAAAAAAATTTACAAAATACATTTTTGAAAATAATTTACAAAATACATTTTCAAAAATATTTTACAAAATACATTTTTGAAAAAAATTTACAAAATACATTTTTGAAAAAAATTTACAAAATACATTTTTGAAAATAATTTACAAAATACATTTTCAAAAATATTTTACAAAATACATTTTTGAAAAAAATTTACAAAATACATTTTTGAAAATAATTAACAAAATACACTTTTTGAAATAATTTACAAAATACATTTTTGAAAATGATTTACAAAATACATTTTCAAAAATATTTTACAAAATACATTTTTGAAAAAAATTTACAAAATACATTTTTGAAAATAATTTACAAAATACATTTTCAAAAATATTTTACAAAATACATTTTTGAAAAAAATTTACAAAATACATTTTTGAAAAAAATTTACAAAATACATTTTTGAAAATAATTTACAAAATACATTTTCAAAAATATTTTACAAAATACATTTTTGAAAAAAATTTACAAAATACATTTTTGAAAATAATTAACAAAATACACTTTTTGAAATAATTTACAAAATACATTTTTGAAAATGATTTACAAAATACATTTTCAAAAATATTTTACAAAATACATTTTTGAAAAAAATTTACAAAATACATTTTTGAAAATAATTTACAAAATACATTTTTGAAAAAAATTTACAAAATACATTTTTGAAAAAAATTTACAAAATATATTTTTGAAAATATTTTACAAAATACATTTTCAAAAAAATTTACAAAATACATTTTTGAAAATAATTTACAAAACACATTTTTGAAAATATTTTACAAAATACATTTTTGAAAAAAATTTGCAAAATACATTTTCAAAAAAATTTACAAAATACATTTTTGAAAATAATTTACAAAATACATTTTTGAAAATAATTTACAAAATACATTTTCTATTTTACAAAATACATTTTCAAAAATATTTTACAAAATACATTTTTGAAAAAAATTTACAAAATACATCTTTGAAAAAAATTTACAAAATACATTTTTGAAAATAATTTACAAAATACATTTTCAAAAATATTTTACAAAATACATTTTCAAAAATATTTTACAGAATACATGTTTGAAAAAAATTTACAAAACACATTTTTGAAAAAAACTTACAAAATACATTTTTGAAAAAAATTTACAAAATACATTTTTGAAAATAATTTGCAAAATACATTTTTGAAAAAAATTTACAAAATACATTTTTGAAAAAAACTTACAAAATACATTTTTGAAAAAAACTTACAAAATACATTTTTGAAATTATTTTACAAAATACATTTTTGAAAAAAATTTGCAAAATACATTTTTGAAAATATTTTACAAAATACATTTTTGAAAATATTTTACAAAATACATTTTTGAAAAAAATTTACAAAATACATTTTTGAAATTATTTTACAAAATACATTTTTGAAAAAAATTTACAAAATACATTTTTCAAAAAAATTTACAAAATACATTTTTGAAAAAAATTTACAAAATACATTTTTGAAAAAAATTTACAAAATACATTTTTGAAAAAAATTTACAAAATACATTTTTGAAAATAATTTACAAAATACATTTTTGAAAATAATTTACAAAATACACTTTTTAAAATAATTTACAAAATACATTTTTGAAAAAAAATTTACAAAATACATTTTTGAAAAAAATTTACAAAATACATTTTTGAAAAAAATTTACAAAATACATTTTTGAAAAAAATTTACAAAATACATTTTTGAAAAAAATTTACAAAATACATTTTTGAAAAAAATTTACAAAATACATTTTTGAAAAAAATTTACAAAATACATTTTTGAAAAAAATTTACAAAATACATTTTTGAAAAAAATTTACAAAATACATTTTTGAAAAAAATTTACAAAATATATTTTTGAAAATATTTTACAAAATACATTTTCAAAAAAATTTACAAAATACATTTTTGAAAATAATTTACAAAATACATTTTCAAAAATATTTTACAAAATACATTTTTGAAAAAAATCTACAAAATACATTTTTGAAAATAATTAACAAAATACATTTTTGAAAAAAATCTACAAAATACATTTTTGAAAATAATTAACAAAATACATTTTCAAAAATATTTTACAAAATACATCTTTGAAAAAAATTTACAAAATACATTTTCAAAAATATTTTACAAAATACATTTTTGAAAAAAATTTACAAAATACATTTTTGAAAATAATTTACAAAATACATTTTTGAAAAAAATTTACAAAATATATTTTTGAAAATATTTTACAAAATACATTTTCAAAAAAATTTACAAAATACATTTTTGAAAATAATTTACAAAATACATTTTCAAAAATATTTTACAAAATACATTTTTGAAAAAAATCTACAAAATACATTTTTGAAAATAATTAACAAAATACATTTTCAAAAATATTTTACAAAATACATCTTTGAAAAAAATTTACAAAATACATTTTCAAAAATATTTTACAAAATACATTTTTGAAAAAAATTTACAAAATACATTTTTGAAAATAATTTACAAAATACATTTTTGAAAAAAATTTACAAAATACATTTTTGAAAAAAATTTACAAAATATATTTTTGAAAATATTTTACAAAATACATTTTCAAAAAAATTTACAAAATACATTTTTGAAAATAATTTACAAAACACATTTTTGAAAATATTTTACAAAATACATTTTTGAAAAAAATTTACAAAATACATTTTCAAAAAAATTTACAAAATACATTTTTGAAAATAATTTACAAAATACATTTTTGAAAATAATTTACAAAATACATTTTCTATTTTACAAAATACATTTTCAAAAATATTTTACAAAATACATTTTTGAAAATATTTTACAAAATACATTTTCAAAAATATTTTACAAAATACATTTTTGAAAAAAATTTACAAAATACATTTTTGAAAAAAACTTACAAAATACATTTTTGAAAAAAATTTACAAAATACATTTTCAAAAATATTTTACAAAATACATCTTTGAAAAAAATTTACAAAATACATTTTTGAAATTATTTTACAAAATACATTTTTGAAAAAAATTTACAAAATACATTTTTGAAATAAATTTACAAAATACATTTTTGAAAAAAATTTACAAAATACATTTTCAAAAATATTTTACAAAATACATTTTTGAAAAAAATTTACAAAATACATTTTTGAAAATAATTTACAAAACACATTTTTGAAAATATTTTACAAAATACATTTTTGAAAAAAATTTACAAAATACATTTTCAAAAAAATTAACAAAATACATTTTTGAAAATAATTTACAAAATACATTTTCAAAAAAATTTACAAAATACATTTTTGAAATAAATTTACAAAATACATTTTTGAAAAAAATTTACAAAATACATTTTTGAAAATAATTTACAAAATACATTTTCTATTTTACAAAATACATTTTCTATTTTACAAAATACATTTTCAAAAATATTTTACAAAATACATTTTTGAAAATATTTTACAAAATACATTTTCAAAAATATTTTACAAAATACATTTTTGAAAAAAATTTACAAAATACATTTTTGAAAAAAACTTACAAAATACATTTTTGAAAAAAATTTACAAAATACATTTTCAAAAATATTTTACAAAATACATCTTTGAAAAAAATTTACAAAGTACATTTTTGAAATTATTTTACAAAATACATTTTTGAAAAAAATTTACAAAATACATTTTTGAAATAAATTTACAAAATACATTTTTGAAAAAAATTTACAAAATACATTTTCAAAAATATTTTACAAAATACATTTTTGAAAAAAATTTACAAAATACATTTTTGAAAATAATTTACAAAACACATTTTTGAAAATATTTTACAAAATACATTTTTGAAAAAAATTTACAAAATACATTTTCAAAAAAATTTACAAAATACATTTTTGAAAATAATTTACAAAATACATTTTCAAAAAAATTTACAAAATACATTTTTGAAATAAATTTACAAAATACATTTTTGAAAAAAATTTACAAAATACATTTTCAAAAATATTTTACAAAATACATTTTTGAAAATATTTTACAAAATACATTTTCAAAAATATTTTACAAAATACATTTTTGAAAAAAATTTACAAAATACATTTTTGAAAAAAACTTACAAAATACATTTTTGAAAAAAATTTACAAAATACATTTTCAAAAATATTTTACAAAATACATTTTTGAAAATAATTTACAAAATACATTTTCAAAAATATTTTACAAAATACATTTTTGAAAAAAAATTTACAAAATACATTTTTGAAAAAAATTTACAAAATACATTTTTGAAAATATTTTACAAAATACATTTTTGAAAAAAATCTACAAAATACATTTTTGAAAATAATTAACAAAATACATTTTCAAAAATATTTTACAAAATACATCTTTGAAAAAAATTTACAAAATACATTTTCAAAAATATTTTACAAAATACATTTTTGAAAAAAATTTACAAAATACATTTTTGAAAAAAATTTACAAAATACATTTTTGAAAAAAATTTACAAAATACATTTTTGAAAAAAATTTACAAAATATATTTTTGAAAATATTTTACAAAATACATTTTCAAAAAAATTTACAAAATACATTTTTGAAAATAATTTACAAAATACATTTTCAAAAATATTTTACAAAATACATTTTTGAAAAAAATCTACAAAATACATTTTTGAAAATAATTTACAAAATACATTTTTGAAAATAATTTACAAAATACATTTTTGAAAATAATTTACAAAATACATTTTTGAAAAAAATTTACAAAATACATTTTTGAAAAAAATTTACAAAATACATTTTTGAAAAAAATTTACAAAATATATTTTTGAAAATATTTTACAAAATACATTTTCAAAAAAATTTACAAAATACATTTTTGAAAATAATTTACAAAATACATTTTCAAAAATATTTTACAAAATACATTTTTGAAAAAAATCTACAAAATACATTTTTGAAAATAATTAACAAAATACATTTTCAAAAATATTTTACAAAATACATCTTTGAAAAAAATTTACAAAATACATTTTCAAAAATATTTTACAAAATACATTTTTGAAAAAAATTTACAAAATACATTTTTGAAAATAATTTACAAAATACATTTTTGAAAAAAATTTACAAAATACATTTTTGAAAAAAATTTACAAAATATATTTTTGAAAATATTTTACAAAATACATTTTCAAAAAAATTTACAAAATACATTTTTGAAAATAATTTACAAAACACATTTTTGAAAATATTTTACAAAATACATTTTTGAAAAAAATTTACAAAATACATTTTCAAAAAAATTTACAAAATACATTTTTGAAAATAATTTACAAAATACATTTTTGAAAATAATTTACAAAATACATTTTCTATTTTACAAAATACATTTTCAAAAATATTTTACAAAATACATTTTTGAAAATATTTTACAAAATACATTTTCAAAAATATTTTACAAAATACATTTTTGAAAAAAATTTACAAAATACATTTTTGAAAAAAACTTACAAAATACATTTTTGAAAAAAATTTACAAAATACATTTTCAAAAATATTTTACAAAATACATCTTTGAAAAAAATTTACAAAATACATTTTTGAAATTATTTTACAAAATACATTTTTGAAAAAAATTTACAAAATACATTTTTGAAATAAATTTACAAAATACATTTTTGAAAAAAATTTACAAAATACATTTTCAAAAATATTTTACAAAATACATTTTTGAAAAAAATTTACAAAATACATTTTTGAAAATAATTTACAAAACACATTTTTGAAAATATTTTACAAAATACATTTTTGAAAAAAATTTACAAAATACATTTTCAAAAAAATTTACAAAATACATTTTTGAAAATAATTTACAAAATACATTTTCAAAAAAATTTACAAAATACATTTTTGAAATAAATTTACAAAATACATTTTTGAAAAAAATTTACAAAATACATTTTCAAAAATATTTTACAAAATACATTTTTGAAAATATTTTACAAAATACATTTTCAAAAATATTTTACAAAATACATTTTTGAAAAAAATTTACAAAATACATTTTTGAAAAAAACTTACAAAATACATTTTTGAAAATAATTTACAAAATACATTTTCAAAAATATTTTACAAAATACATTTTTGAAAATAATTTACAAAATACATTTTTGAAAATATTTTACAAAATACATTTTCAAAAAAATTTACAAAATACATTTCTGAAATAAATTTACAAAATACATTTTTGAAAAAAATTTACAAAATACATTTTCAAAAATATTTTACAAAATACATTTTTGAAAATAATTTACAAAATACATTTTCAAAAATATTTTACAAAATACATTTTTGAAAAAAATTTACAAAATACATTTTCAAAAATATTTTACAAAATACATTTTTGAAAAAAATTTACAAAATACATTTTTGAAAATAATTTACAAAATACATTTTTGAAAAAAATTTACAAAATACATTTTTGAAAAAAATTTACAAAATACATTTTTGAAAAAAATTTACAAAATACATTTTTGAAAAAAATTTACAAAATATATTTTTGAAAAAAATTTACAAAATATATTTTTGAAAATATTTTACAAAATACATTTTCAAAAAAATTTACAAAATACATTTTTGAAAAAAATTTACAAAATACATTTTTGAAAAAAATTTACAAAATACATTCTTTAAAATAATTTTCAAAATACATTTTTAAAAATAATTTACAAAATACATTTTTGAAAATAATTTACAAAATACATTTTTGAAAAAAACTTACAAAATACATTTTTGAAAATAATTTACAAAATACATTTTCAAAAATATTTTACAAAATACATTTTTGAAAATAATTTACAAAATACATTTTTGAAAAAAATTTACAAAATACATTTTTGAAAATAATTTACAAAATACATTTTCAAAAATATTTTACAAAATACATTTTTGAAAAAAATTTACAAAATACATTTTTGAAAATAATTTACAAAATACATCTTTGAAAAAAATTTACAAAATACATTTTTGAAAATAATTTACAAAATACATTTTCAAAAATATTTTACAAAATACATTTTTGAAAAAAATTTACAAAATACATTTTTGAAAATAATTTACAAAATACATCTTTGAAAAAAATTTACAAAATACATTTTTGAAAATAATTTACAAAATACATTTTCAAAAATATTTTACAAAATACATTTTTGAAAAAAATTTACAAAATACATTTTTGAAAAAAATTTACAAAATACATTCTTTAAAATAATTTTCAAAATACATTTTTAAAAATAATTTACAAAATACATTTTTGAAAATAATTTACAAAATACATTTTTGAAAAAAACTTACAAAATACATTTTTGAAAATATTTTACAAAATACATTTTCAAAAATATTTTACAAAATACATTTTTGAAAATAATTTACAAAATACATTTTTGAAAAAAATTTACAAAATACATTTTTGAAAATAATTTACAAAATACATTTTCAAAAATATTTTACAAAATACATTTTTGAAAAAAATTTACAAAATACATTTTTGAAAATAATTTACAAAATACATCTTTGAAAAAAATTTACAAAATACATTTTTGAAAATAATTTACAAAATACATTTTCAAAAATATTTTACAAAATACATGTTTGAAAAAAATTTACAAAACACATTTTTGAAAAAAACTTACAAAATACATTTTTGAAAAAAATTTACAAAATACATTTTTGAAAACAATTTGCAAAATACATTTTTGAAAAAAATTTACAAAATACATTTTTGAAAAAAACTTACAAAATACATTTTTGAAAATATTTTACAAAATACATTTTTGAAATTATTTTACAAAATACATTTTTGAAAAGAATTTACAAAATACATTTTTGAAAAAAATTTACAAAATACATTTTCAAAAAAATTTACAAAATACATTTTTGAAAATAATTTACAAAATACATTTTTGAAAATAATTTACAAAATACATTTTCTATTTTACAAAATACATTTTCAAAAATATTTTACAAAATACATTTTTGAAAATATTTTACAAAATACATTTTCAAAAATATTTTACAAAATACATTTTTGAAAAAAATTTACAAAATACATTTTTGAAAAAAACTTACAAAATACATTTTTGAAAAAAATTTACAAAATACATTTTCAAAAATATTTTACAAAATACATCTTTGAAAAAAATTTACAAAATACATTTTTGAAATTATTTTACAAAATACATTTTTGAAAAAAATTTACAAAATACATTTTTGAAATAAATTTACAAAATACATTTCTGAAAAAAATTTACAAAATACATTTTCAAAAATATTTTACAAAATACATTTTTGAAAAAAATTTACAAAATACATTTTTGAAAATAATTTACAAAACACATTTTTGAAAATATTTTACAAAATACATTTTTGAAAAAAATTTACAAAATACATTTTCAAAAAAATTTACAAAATACATTTTTGAAAATAATTTACAAAATACATTTTCAAAAAAATTTACAAAATACATTTTTGAAATAAATTTACAAAATACATTTTTGAAAAAAATTTACAAAATACATTTTCAAAAATATTTTACAAAATACATTTTTGAAAATATTTTACAAAATACATTTTCAAAAATATTTTACAAAATACATTTTTGAAAAAAATTTACAAAATACATTTTTGAAAAAAATTTACAAAATACATTTTCAAAAATATTTTACAAAATACATTTTTGAAATAAATTTACAAAATACATTTTTGAAAAAAATTTACAAAATACATTTTCAAAAATATTTTACAAAATACATTTTTGAAAATAATTTACAAAATACATTTTCAAAAATATTTTACAAAATACATTTTCAAAAAAATTTACAAAATACATTTCTGAAATAAATTTACAAAATACATTTTTGAAAAAAATTTACAAAATACATTTTCAAAAATATTTTACAAAATACATTTTTGAAAATAATTTACAAAATACATTTTCAAAAATATTTTACAAAATACATTTTTGAAAAAAATTTACAAAATACATTTTCAAAAATATTTTACAAAATACATTTTTGAAATTATTTTACAAAATACATTTTTGAAAAAAATTTACAAAATACATTTTTGAAATAAATTTACAAAATACATTTTTGAAAAAAATTTACAAAATACATTTTCAAAAATATTTTACAAAATACATTTTTGAAAAAAATTTACAAAATACATTTTTGAAAATAATTTACAAAACACATTTTTGAAAATATTTTACAAAATACATTTTTGAAAAAAATTTACAAAATACATTTTCAAAAAAATTTACAAAATACATTTTTGAAAATAATTTACAAAATACATTTTCAAAAAAATTTACAAAATACATTTTTGAAATAAATTTACAAAATACATTTTTGAAAAAAATTTACAAAATACATTTTCAAAAATATTTTACAAAATACATTTTTGAAAATATTTTACAAAATACATTTTCAAAAATATTTTACAAAATACATTTTTGAAAAAAATTTACAAAATACATTTTTGAAAAAAACTTACAAAATACATTTTTGAAAAAAATTTACAAAATACATTTTCAAAAATATTTTACAAAATACATTTTTGAAAATAATTTACAAAATACATTTTCAAAAATATTTTACAAAATACATTTTCAAAAAAATTTACAAAATACATTTCTGAAATAAATTTACAAAATACATTTTTGAAAAAAATTTACAAAATACATTTTCAAAAATATTTTACAAAATACATTTTTGAAAATAATTTACAAAATACATTTTCAAAAATATTTTACAAAATACATTTTTGAAAAAAATTTACAAAATACATTTTCAAAAATATTTTACAAAATACATTTTTGAAAAAAATTTACAAAATACATTTTTGAAAATAATTTACAAAATACATTTTTGAAAAAAATTTACAAAATACATTTTTGAAAAAAATTTACAAAATACATTTTTGAAAAAAATTTACAAAATACATTTTTGAAAAAAATTTACAAAATATATTTTTGAAAAAAATTTACAAAATATATTTTTGAAAATATTTTACAAAATACATTTTCAAAAAAATTTACAAAATACATTTTTGAAAAAAATTTACAAAATACATTTTTGAAAAAAATTTACAAAATACTTTCTTTAAAATAATTTTCAAAATACACTTTTTAAAATATTTTACAAAATACATTTTTGAAAAAAAATTTACAAAATACATTTTTGAAAATAATTTACAAAATATACTTTTTAAAATAATTTACAAAATACATTTTTGAAAAAAATTTACAAAATACACTTTTTAAAATAATTTACAAAATACATTTTTGAAATTATTTTACAAAATACATTTTTGAAAAAAATTTACAAAATACATTTTTGAAAAAAATTTACAAAATACATTTTTGAAAAAAATTTACAAAATACATTTTTGAAAAAAATTTACAAAATACATTTTTGAAAATAATTTACAAAATACATTTTTGAAAATAATTTACAAAATACACTTTTTAAAATAATTTACAAAATACATTTTTGAAAAAAAATTTACAAAATACATTTTTGAAAAAAATTTACAAAATACATTTTTGAAAATATTTTACAAAATACATTTTCAAAAATATTTTACGAAATACATTTTTGAAAAAAAATTTACAAAATACATTTTTGAAAAAAATTTACAAAATACATTTTTGAAAATATTTTACAAAATACATTTTCAAAAATATTTTACAAAATACATTTTTGAAAAAAATTTACAAAATACATTTTTGAAAAAAATTTACAAAATACATTTTTGAAAAAAATTTACAAAATACATTTTTGAAAAAAATTTACAAAATACATTTTTGAAAAAAATTTACAAAATACATTTTTGAAAAAAATTTACAAAATATATTTTTGAAAATATTTTACAAAATACATTTTCAAAAAAATTTACAAAATACATTTTTGAAAATAATTTACAAAATACATTTTCAAAAATATTTTACAAAATACATTTTTGAAAAAAATCTACAAAATACATTTTTGAAAATAATTAACAAAATACATTTTCAAAAATATTTTACAAAATACATCTTTGAAAAAAATTTACAAAATACATTTTCAAAAATATTTTACAAAATACATTTTTGAAAAAAATTTACAAAATACATTTTTGAAAATAATTTACAAAATACATTTTTGAAAAAAATTTACAAAATATATTTTTGAAAATATTTTACAAAATACATTTTCAAAAAAATTTACAAAATACATTTTTGAAAATAATTTACAAAATACATTTTCAAAAATATTTTACAAAATACATTTTTGAAAAAAATCTACAAAATACATTTTTGAAAATAATTAACAAAATACATTTTCAAAAATATTTTATTAAATACATCTTTGAAAAAAATTTACAAAATACATTTTCAAAAATATTTTACAAAATACATTTTTGAAAAAAATTTACAAAATACATTTTTGAAAATAATTTACAAAATACATTTTTGAAAAAAATTTACAAAATACATTTTTGAAAAAAATTTACAAAATATATTTTTGAAAAAAATTTACAAAATACATTTTCAAAAATATTTTACAAAATACATTTTTGAAAATAATTTACAAAATACATTTTCAAAAATATTTTACAAAATACATTTTCAAAAAAATTTACAAAATACATTTCTGAAATAAATTTACAAAATACATTTTTGAAAAAAATTTACAAAATACATTTTCAAAAATATTTTACAAAATACATTTTTGAAAATAATTTACAAAATACATTTTCAAAAATATTTTACAAAATACATTTTTGAAAAAAATTTACAAAATACATTTTCAAAAATATTTTACAAAATACATTTTTGAAAAAAATTTACAAAATACATTTTTGAAAATAATTTACAAAATACATTTTTGAAAAAAATTTACAAAATACATTTTTGAAAAAAATTTACAAAATACATTTTTGAAAAAAATTTACAAAATACATTTTTGAAAAAAATTTACAAAATATATTTTTGAAAAAAATTTACAAAATATATTTTTGAAAATATTTTACAAAATACATTTTCAAAAAAATTTACAAAATACATTTTTGAAAAAAATTTACAAAATACATTTTTGAAAAAAATTTACAAAATACATTCTTTAAAATAATTTTCAAAATACACTTTTTAAAATATTTTACAAAATACATTTTTGAAAAAAAATTTACAAAATACATTTTTGAAAATAATTTACAAAATATACTTTTTAAAATAATTTACAAAATACATTTTTGAAAAAAATTTACAAAATACACTTTTTAAAATAATTTACAAAATACATTTTTGAAATTATTTTACAAAATACATTTTTGAAAAAAATTTACAAAATACATTTTTGAAAAAAATTTACAAAATACATTTTTGAAAAAAATTTACAAAATACATTTTTGAAAAAAATTTACAAAATACATTTTTGAAAATAATTTACAAAATACATTTTTGAAAATAATTTACAAAATACACTTTTTAAAATAATTTACAAAATACATTTTTGAAAAAAAATTTACAAAATACATTTTTGAAAAAAATTTACAAAATACATTTTTGAAAATATTTTACAAAATACATTTTCAAAAATATTTTACAAAATACATTTTTGAAAAAAAATTTACAAAATACATTTTTGAAAAAAATTTACAAAATACATTTTTGAAAATATTTTACAAAATACATTTTCAAAAATATTTTACAAAATACATTTTTGAAAAAAATTTACAAAATACATTTTTGAAAAAAATTTACAAAATACATTTTTGAAAAAAATTTACAAAATACATTTTTGAAAAAAATTTACAAAATACATTTTTGAAAATAATTTACAAAATACATTTTTGAAAAAAATTTACAAAATATATTTTTGAAAATATTTTACAAAATACATTTTCAAAAAAATTTACAAAATACATTTTTGAAAATAATTTACAAAATACATTTTCAAAAATATTTTACAAAATACATTTTTGAAAAAAATCTACAAAATACATTTTTGAAAATAATTAACAAAATACATTTTCAAAAATATTTTACAAAATACATCTTTGAAAAAAATTTACAAAATACATTTTCAAAAATATTTTACAAAATACATTTTTGAAAAAAATTTACAAAATACATTTTTGAAAATAATTTACAAAATACATTTTTGAAAAAAATTTACAAAATACATTTTTGAAAAAAATTTACAAAATATATTTTTGAAAATATTTTACAAAATACATTTTCAAAAAAATTTACAAAATACATTTTTGAAAATAATTTACAAAACACATTTTTGAAAATATTTTACAAAATACATTTTTGAAAAAAATTTACAAAATACATTTTCAAAAAAATTTACAAAATACATTTTTGAAAATAATTTACAAAATACATTTTTGAAAATAATTTACAAAATACATTTTCTATTTTACAAAATACATTTTCTATTTTACAAAATACATTTTCAAAAATATTTTACAAAATACATTTTTGAAAATATTTTACAAAATACATTTTCAAAAATATTTTACAAAATACATTTTTGAAAAAAATTTACAAAATACATTTTTGAAAAAAACTTACAAAATACATTTTTGAAAAAAATTTACAAAATACATTTTTGAAAAAAATTTACAAAATACATTTTTGAAATTATTTTACAAAATACATTTTTGAAAAAAATTTACAAAATACATTTTTGAAATAAATTTACAAAATACATTTTTGAAAAAAATTTACAAAATACATTTTCAAAAATATTTTACAAAATACATTTTTGAAAAAAATTTACAAAATACATTTTTGAAAATAATTTACAAAATACATTTTTGAAATAAATTTACAAAATACATTTTTGAAAAAAACTTACAAAATACATTTTTGAAAATAATTTACAAAATACATTTTCAAAAATATTTTACAAAATACATCTTTGAAAAAAATTTACAAAATACATTTTTGAAATTATTTTACAAAATACATTTTTGAAAAAAATTTACAAAATACATTTTTGAAATAAATTTACAAAATACATTTTTGAAAAAAATTTACAAAATACATTTTCAAAAATATTTTACAAAATACATTTTTGAAAAAAATTTACAAAATACATTTTTGAAAATAATTTACAAAACACATTTTTGAAAATATTTTACAAAATACATTTTTGAAAAAAATTTACAAAATACATTTTCAAAAAAATTTACAAAATACATTTTTGAAAATAATTTACAAAATACATTTTCAAAAAAATTTACAAAATACATTTTTGAAATAAATTTACAAAATACATTTTTGAAAAAAATTTACAAAATACATTTTCAAAAATATTTTACAAAATACATTTTTGAAAATATTTTACAAAATACATTTTCAAAAATATTTTACAAAATACATTTTTGAAAAAAATTTACAAAATACATTTTTGAAAAAAACTTACAAAATACATTTTTGAAAAAAATTTACAAAATACATTTTCAAAAATATTTTACAAAATACATTTTTGAAAATAATTTACAAAATACATTTTCAAAAATATTTTACAAAATACATTTTTGAAAAAAAATTTACAAAATACATTTTTGAAAAAAATTTACAAAATACATTTTTGAAAATATTTTACAAAATACATTTTTGAAAAAAATCTACAAAATACATTTTTGAAAATAATTAACAAAATACATTTTCAAAAATATTTTACAAAATACATCTTTGAAAAAAATTTACAAAATACATTTTCAAAAATATTTTACAAAATACATTTTTGAAAAAAATTTACAAAATACATTTTTGAAAATAATTTACAAAATACATTTTTGAAAAAAATTTACAAAATATATTTTTGAAAATATTTTACAAAATACATTTTCAAAAAAATTTACAAAATACATTTTTGAAAATAATTTACAAAATACATTTTCAAAAATATTTTACAAAATACATTTTTGAAAAAAATCTACAAAATACATTTTTGAAAATAATTAACAAAATACATTTTCAAAAATATTTTACAAAATACATCTTTGAAAAAAATTTACAAAATACATTTTCAAAAATATTTTACAAAATACATTTTTGAAAAAAATTTACAAAATACATTTTTGAAAATAATTTACAAAATACATTTTCAAAAATATTTTACAAAATACATTTTTGAAAAAAATTTACAAAATACATTTTTGAAAAAAACTTACAAAATACATTTTTGAAAAAAATTTACAAAATACATTTTCAAAAATATTTTACAAAATACATTTTTGAAAATAATTTACAAAATACATTTTCAAAAATATTTTACAAAATACATTTTTGAAAAAAAATTTACAAAATACATTTTTGAAAAAAATTTACAAAATACATTTTTGAAAATATTTTACAAAATACATTTTTGAAAAAAATCTACAAAATACATTTTTGAAAATAATTAACAAAATACATTTTCAAAAATATTTTACAAAATACATCTTTGAAAAAAATTTACAAAATACATTTTCAAAAATATTTTACAAAATACATTTTTGAAAAAAAATTTACAAAATACATTTTTGAAAATAATTTACAAAATACATTTTTGAAAAAAATTTACAAAATATATTTTTGAAAATATTTTACAAAATACATTTTCAAAAAAATTTACAAAATACATTTTTGAAAATAATTTACAAAATACATTTTCAAAAATATTTTACAAAATACATTTTTGAAAAAAATCTACAAAATACATTTTTGAAAATAATTAACAAAATACATTTTCAAAAATATTTTACAAAATACATCTTTGAAAAAAATTTACAAAATACATTTTCAAAAATATTTTACAAAATACATTTTTGAAAAAAATTTACAAAATACATTTTTGAAAATAATTTACAAAATACATTTTTGAAAAAAATTTACAAAATACATTTTTGAAAAAAATTTACAAAATATATTTTTGAAAATATTTTACAAAATACATTTTCAAAAAAATTTACAAAATACATTTTTGAAAATAATTTACAAAACACATTTTTGAAAATATTTTACAAAATACATTTTTGAAAAAAATTTACAAAATACATTTTCAAAAAAATTTACAAAATACATTTTTGAAAATAATTTACAAAATACATTTTTGAAAATAATTTACAAAATACATTTTCTATTTTACAAAATACATTTTCAAAAATATTTTACAAAATACATTTTTGAAAATATTTTACAAAATACATTTTCAAAAATATTTTACAAAATACATTTTTGAAAAAAATTTACAAAATACATTTTTGAAAATAATTTACAAAATACATTTTTGAAAATAATTTACAAAATACATTTTCTATTTTACAAAATACATTTTTGAAAAAAATTTACAAAATACATTCTTTAAAATAATTTTCAAAATACATTTTTAAAAATAATTTACAAAATACATTTTTGAAAATAATTTACAAAATACATTTTTGAAAAAAACTTACAAAATACATTTTTGAAAATAATTTACAAAATACATTTTCAAAAATATTTTACAAAATACATTTTTGAAAATAATTTACAAAATACATTTTTGAAAAAAATTTACAAAATACATTTTTGAAAATAATTTACAAAATACATTTTCAAAAATATTTTACAAAATACATTTTTGAAAAAAATTTACAAAATACATTTTTGAAAATAATTTACAAAATACATCTTTGAAAAAAATTTACAAAATACATTTTTGAAAATAATTTACAAAATACATTTTCAAAAATATTTTACAAAATACATTTTTGAAAAAAATTTACAAAATACATTTTTGAAAATAATTTACAAAATACATCTTTGAAAATAATTTACAAAATACATTTTCAAAAATATTTTACAAAATACATGTTTGAAAAAAATTTACAAAACACATTTTTGAAAAAAACTTACAAAATACATTTTTGAAAAAAATTTACAAAATACATTTTTGAAAATAATTTGCAAAATACATTTTTGAAAAAAATTTACAAAATACATTTTTGAAAAAAACTTACAAAATACATTTTTGAAAATATTTTACAAAATACATTTTTGAAATTATTTTACAAAATACATTTTTGAAAAGAATTTACAAAATACATTTTTGAAAAAAATTTGCAAAATACATTTTTGAAAATATTTTACAAAATACATTTTTGAAATTATTTTACAAAATACATTTTTGAAAAAAATTTACAAAATACATTTTTGAAATTATTTTACAAAATACATTTTTGAAAAAAATTTACAAAATACATTTTTGAAAAAAATTTACAAAATACATTTTTGAAAAAAATTTACAAAATACATTTTTGAAAATAATTTACAAAATACATCTTTGAAAAAAATTTACAAAATACATTTTTGAAAATAATTTACAAAATACATTTTCAAAAATATTTTACAAAATACATTTTTGAAAAAAATTTACAAAATACATTTTTGAAAATAATTTACAAAATACATCTTTGAAAAAAATTTACAAAATACATTTTTGAAAATAATTTACAAAATACATTTTCAAAAATATTTTACAAAATACATTTTTGAAAAAAATTTACAAAATACATTTTTGAAATTATTTTACAAAATACATTTTTGAAAATAATTTACAAAATACATTTTCAAAAATATTTTACAAAATACATTTTTGAAAAAAATTTACAAAATACATTTTTGAAAATAATTTACTGTAATAGTCGCCCTGTCGGCTATTGGTTTTTCTTTACGCCTTTACAAGGAGTGTTCGGGATACTAGCTCATAGGTTTATTGGATGAGAATATATAAGGGAAAGGATGTAGATGGTAAAGGGAGAGTGAGTGACATGCCTTGGCTGGATGTTATAGCCGGGGCATGTCACCCGGTCGGCGTGGTCGTAGCCCGACTGACTCGTCCTCACTCTAAGTTGGAGGCTCCGCCTCCTGCTTGTGCAGGTGTCAGAGTCTCCGTCTTGAGTCTCCGTCTCTCGGTCTCGTGGCCAGAGAGAGGGGAAAAGAGATATAAACGCAGCAGTGCTTTGAGGAGCAACTGGCGCGTTCACATCCCCCTCCCTTTGAAAGAAACGGTCCCCGTTTCCGAAAGATGGAGGCTCTTACATAAAAACTATTGGGTAAGTGGTCAACGGTTAAACATGGGGATACATTTGCTAGTTGAAAAGGTTATTATGAGAAGATCCATGACGACGTCAAGAGCTTCACTATTGTCAAGTTGTGCGGCATAATTTGTAGTTTGCAGTTGTAGATAATTGAACATGCAGTGAGAAAATCCGTCGGTAAAATGAAGAAGCCATTGTATAATGAAAATAAGGCCATTGCAAATTGGAGAAACCATTGTAATGTCCATCGAAATAGGCGGCTGTAGAAATTTTGATTAGTTCTCGCTAAAGTTCTCTTGGTGCATGGCTGCATCTATGCTACGCTGCGGTCGTTCTCCATTAGTCCGCATTCTCGACGTTCGATGCCCGTTGATCTTATTCGTCGTTGATCTTCGTTTTGGTACTCTCCGTTGTTACTCTCTCTCGGTATTTTTCCCACTCTCCCAGATTTCCGTTCTTCTATACCTCTTATCACATGCCCTAACCTATTCACACTACATTATCATTCCTCAGCTACGATGAATTGAATCGGATAACACGTACCCGATGGGTGGATTCCGTCTGGCCTTGACGGATTAGCGAGTCGATTATCCTTGGCTGAAGAGAATGGTCATGCAGATGAGTAGGTACGAGAGGAGCTCTAAAATCCTGGCTTGTCGATGATCGTCGTTGAGGATCCTTGGATCGTCTTGAGCGTTGTTTCTTCACTGGCCAACAATACTATCCTCCTGATAGTTTTCTTCGTTCTGCTGGTTCGTTGATTGTTGGTTGTCTTCTGGATCTTCATCTTCATCATCCTCCTGTCCTTCTTCGTCTTCACAAAGTTCCTCATCTTCGTATTTCTCTGCATGCTCTCCTTCTTCCTCTTCTTCATCATCATTCAAATCGTGGCTGAGCGGCTGGTTGGTGTTCTGGGAGTATTCGATCGGATGAGTTTCGGTTCTTGTAGTGAGTTGTTCGATGGCGGCAATCACTATGCCCTCCGCGAGCCCGGCTCCTTTAAGATCGCGGATTTGTTGGAATCTTTCCGCTCTCTTCATCATTTCCTCCAGCGTCCTGGGGATTGATTCCATAGTCCGTAGCTTTTGTCGAAGGCGTTTGGTGGAGTGTTGCATAAAATGGGCCGCCATGAGTGATTCCCGAGTGGACTCGTCCATCCTTTGGTAGGCGTATTCGCCGAGTGTCCGGATTTTCCGTCCAAACTCCGCGATACTCATCCGTCTTTGGGTCAATCCGGCGAGTTCATTCTGAGCGATCTCTCGTTCTCCATCGACCTCGAACGTCCTCATGAGATGGATCACTGTTTTCTCCCAGCTGTCTGTCTGTTCCTTCGCGAGTCTGGCGTAGCGTGCTTTTGCTGTTCCCTCGAGGAACGCTGGAAGCAGCCGTACTCCCGTGACTTGCCTGACTCCGAGACGGCAGAGCGTCTCCACGTATTCTTTCAACCATCTTCTTAGTTGTGGAGCTCTTCCTTCGGCGAATTTCTCGATCCGTTCCTGAAGGATTCGAAATGTTCGCTGTGAATCGCTGTCCTCTGCTGGTCTCATCTTCTCTCGCCATCGAAGATCCGCGTCGATTTTGATTTTCGGAGACTTATCTTTTGCCATTTCTTCTCTGGTGGTCTGGGAAGTTGGTCGGGTGCGTGGAGTTTCCTCTTCGAGCAGTTTCCGTTCGTTCACCGGTGAGTAACCGAGCGGGATGGTGGGTGGTAAAGAACTACCTGGGAATTAGCTTTCCTGATCTTGTTTTCCGCTGCCGTCTTGTCGATGTCTTCTTCGTTCGGCTTTCTCCAGATACTTTCCGGGTTGGCTCTTCCGAGGTTTCTTGTTGATTAGTACTCCTCTTCACTTCCGTCGAAATCGGATGATCTCTTCTTTTCTCCTTCTTCCGGTTCCTTCGTGTCTCTTGTCGCGGGCGCTTCTCTTGGTCGGTATCGTCGTTCAGCTTTGCTGCGAAGTTCGATTGGGATTCCAAGTTCTGTAATTAGAAGTGTAGTCGGGGAGAAGGGGTCGGATGCCGGTAAAAGACTGATCAATGCCGGTGTGGCGTCTTCTCGTCTTATTTCTTCCGCTCTTTGGTTCCGCCCTCTTCTCGGGTCATGGGTTATGTTTTTTCTTTGGCACCATCAACATGTGGTGTGTCAGCGCTTGGTATCGACACATGTTGCTTTCATGTTGTAAAGCTTCCGGTTCTTGGAAGAGTGGTGCGCTCGGCTAGTGAGTAATTGCTCGTGATCCTGAAGCTTCCGGCCGTTGTTTGTTGCAAAATCGACTGTTGTTGTCACGCGTTTTTGCTTGTGTTTTCTTGGTGAAGAAGCTTCTCGTCGTTGTAACATTTCCGCTCCGGTTTTCGGTTGAAGTGGGCGGCTGTTGTCACGAGTGGTGTCATTACCGTAGTCCAGGTTTTCTCTGCGTCCATCCTGATAATTTGCTGATTCTGTTCACGTTGTTTCCGGTAGCTTCCCAGGCTACCTTTGCGAACATGTGGGAGTCGAATGGGTAATTGAGCTATATTTTCCAAATTCTTTAGTTCACTGTTTGCTTCTTGTAGGAAATGGGTTCCTTTGATGTGCACTTCAAAGGTCCAACAGTGAACGGATATATCCATATATTTTCTTCTTCAGATGCAGTCGTGCGCAGTGGGGGCATGTCGAGGTCCCGTCTGTCATCAAAAGCATCTCCCGGGATTATCTTTGCTCGTCTTCCAGAGTTGGGAGCTAGCTGGGTGTCCAGTTCCTTCGCGACAGATTGAGCAGATCCTTGTCTTCTTTCGAAGAAGGAAATGGTCCTCTGGAGACCTCCATTCTGGGATGTCTTACGTAGAGTGATTCCTGTGAATCCTTGTTCCTTTCGAGGAACTTCCTGGATTGTGTCCGAAGTAGTATAGTAATGAGGGATTATAGTACCGTTTTCATTTTCACCCATTTTTTCAAATCTCCTTTTTCACCCATATTTCTCCAGTTTCTCTTCTGTTTCCTTAAATTATCAAGACAATTAGCTGAAAAACACCCATTTTAGGCGAGCACGAAAATCGCACTCCGAGCGCGAAAATAATACCACTTTTTCAAATTTTAAAAATCATTATTATTTTACACTTTTCAACCAATATTTTTAAAAAACACCACATTTTACAAAACTCTCTTTCAATGGAGTCGGCCGGATTTGAACCAGCGTCTCTTGTTCAATGTCTAACCAAGGGGATACGTTCAGTGTTAACAGCAGCTTCACTGGAAAGTGAATTTGCTAACACCTAGCCATGAACCCCAAACATGGCGACCACGCGTGATCTTAACTTTCATGTCCAACAAATCAGCAAGAAAGTGCTGATATGAACTGAACATGGGTTAATCATTTATTGAACAAGCGCTCTAACCACTGAGCTACAACCCCAATCGAGAAAACTTATGAAACAGACATTAAGTACTTTCTGTGCAATCAGTAAATCGAATAAATTTTTTATCGTTTAAATAAAAACGGCAAAAATGAGTCATCGGAGTGAACATAAATGTCAAACTCTTATCTACACATTCCTGTTTTTTGTTCCTAATAAATGGACATGTACAAACCTATGAAAACAAGCATTGTCTCATCAATTCTTTATCATTATTACGTTTTATTAAATGCTGAACAATGACTTGCAACCATTATCAAACATAGATTTATTAAAATTATCCCAGGATTTAAATATCAAAAATTTTAGAGGAGTATTTATGAGAGATACTCTTCCAGAAAAACCGGAAATAATAGAAGTAGGTATAGTAAACCTCGACAGCTCAAACAATAAAGGTACTCATTGGGTTTGCTATAAAAAAGACAAAACTGGATTGTTGTATTTCGATTCATTTGGTTTGGACCCTCCTACCGAAATAATAAAATATTTAAAACAAAATAAACAAAACGAAATAAAGTTTTCCACTTTTCAAATACAAAAATTCAATACTCATCACTGTGGTTACTATTGTCTACTTTTATTAAAACTGTTAGAAAAATACAAGTTTCAAGATGCTATTTTGAGTCTAAATAACACCATAAAAACAGGTGGTAAGATCAAACCTCTCAAACAATCTCTAGAAGATGTATACTATAACCCTGAAACTGGATTCTGTGGTATAAACGAACTTCAAAGAAAAACAAAACGACCAATCAAGGAAGTCAAACAATTTCTAAATGAACAAGATGTCTACACTCTTCACAAACCTGCTCGTAAAAACTTCAAAACGCAAAGAGTTTATATTCACCATATAGATGAGCAATGGCAATCCGATCTTGTTGAAATGATTCCATATGCAGAAGAAAACAATGACTTCAAATATCTTTTAACGGTAATTGACTCTTTTAGTAAGTATGCTTGGGTAGTTCCACTCAAAACAAAAACTGGAAAGGAAACTGCAAGTGCTTTACAATCCATTTTCAAAACCAGGAAACCTCAAAAAATGCAAACCGATAATGGAAAAGAATATTATAATCAGGAAATGAAAGCTTTATTCAAAAGTTTAGACATCCACCATTTCTCAACTCACTCAGATAAGAAGGCTTCTATCATAGAAAGATTCAATAGAACTCTTAAAGAGAAAATGTGGAAAATATTCACTCATCAAGGTAATCATAAGTGGACTGATATTTTAGATAAATTAGTTCAAGGATACAATAATCATTATCACCGTAGCATAAAAATGACTCCCATTGAAGCATCCAAAAAAGAAAATGAAGATCAAGTTTACGAAAACCTGTTCCCCTCCTCGAAAGAAATGTTTGAAAAGTTCATAGAAAGTAAGTTCAAAATAGATGATACAGTAAGAATTACAAAGTACAAAGCTGTTTTTGATAAAGGTTATCTACCTAATTGGAGTACAGAAATATTCAAAATCACTCAAGTTCATCCAGGGGAAGTCACAACATACTCCATTAAAGATTTAGCAGATGAAGAGATCAAAGGAAAGTTTTATGAAGAAGAACTTACTCTGTTTAATAATGTCAATGAAGAATACAAAATAGAAAAGATACTGAAACGTAGAACTAGGAAAGGAGTAAAAGAAATGTTTGTAAAATGGTATGGATATCCTGAGAAATTCAATTCATGGATCCAAGATAACTAAACACTAACAACTTTAACGCGATTATCTTTAATTTCAACAATATTTTCACTCATAATCAAACAATAACATTTTGTGTTTTGTACAATACTCTTTGAAAAGGAAGCTTTTATTGTAACGTCAGGTCTTGATTGGATAATTCTATCATTTTGTTTAGATACATCAAATACTAATAGGGGGTAATAGTAATAGTATACATCTTCTTCCATGAAAATGTAATCTTTTGTTGATTCATAGTAACTGTTTCTAAACTCTTTAGCAAAATTGTACTGCTGAACAGCATTAAACTTGTCAAAGTCAAACTTTAAACAATCATGGGGATATCTTTCTGAATTTAACTCGACATAAATTTCTTCCAATCCACAGTTATCAAACTTACCTGCATTCAGATAATTGTTATCTCTATTGCTCTGCATAGCAACCACAATATACTTTATTTTATCATATTTTGTTCCCAATTTCCATGTGAATTCTCTGTTGCCATTCGGAATATTGTAACTTTCCAACTGTCTAGAAATAAAAGGCATCTGCACAAGTTTACTACTTTCAAAAATATTCAACAAATTATTTTGCATTTCAAGACTAGGAACAATCTTTGGAATAATCCATTGTAATTTTTTTATATTTATCTTAGCTGTATATTTTGTAGCATCAGAAGATGTGATACTATTTTTGTTCTCAGGAGATCTGTAGAGAGTGAGTTGATGCTTTCTACCATAAACTATTTTATTATAACATTCAGCAAATCCAAATATGTGAGTTAGTGGGATACAGAAAGTAATACTTCCTTTTCTATTTTTTGTATATTTGTTTATCTTGTATGTAATAATATCTTTAGTTTCTAGAATCCATCCAAAAGTGTTTTGTTTATTCATGGTACTGCTATATGTTAAAAGCCCCTTCATCAGACTAGCTCTACCAGGATCCATTATACTTTCAACTTGCATACCATCCATGGTATAAGTTGCTCTATCAAACAAAAACATTGGTGCATTATTAGTCAACGAGACCTCATCTGTTTCAGCCAACGCAGTGTCATCTGATTTCGATAGTTCGCATTCCATATAAATATAAGACTTGTGTAAGTGTAGGTATTGATCACACGTTTCTATGACAAAATTGATTTCTCCATGTTGGTTCAAACTAGATCCAGAGGAAGGAAATATGCTTATCAGATTCTCTTTTTGTATAGAGGTGTCACTCACAATAGGGGTATCAACTACTAATATCCTATCAACAGCTTCAATCATTTTCAATTTATTTAGGGAAATTTTATTTACTAATTTTCAAAAGTAATAAATGAGAATAATATCTGTGGTGATTTTCTTTTTAACTTTATATCAAAGTACATTAGGTAAACCCATTATTTGTATAGACAACTCACCAGTTCAATATTTTAGAATCCCAAAACTACACAAATGTAATTATCATAGAATCCTTAACTCAAAATCAGAATCAGTTCAATATGAAGTTTTCAAACCCAATATCATAGAGTATATTTCAGATGCTAAACTTTGTAAAAAATTAGTCAGTGAGGTTTCAATGTACACAGACTTTTCTGGATATGAACATACAGTAGAAAAAGAATTGAATAACTATCCCATCACACTTGCCGAATGTAGAGAAATGATCAATAGTAAGAAATGTGGATACGGAACTTTATCAAAAGGTAGTTCTAACATATGGAGTACAAATAATAAAATTGAAGTTGATTACCCAAATAGATTTACAAGCTTCTTCTCTCCCAAAAGGTTCCACAAAGAAAATTGTATAGTTATTGAAACAAAAGTTTATTCACATTTCAATCAATCTAAGCCAACCAATATTTTAGCTGATATGAACAATTGCAAGTATCAAGACGGTTTTTGTGAGATCAAGAAAAATGAGATTATCACATGGGATGTTAACAGAGATCAGAAATGCCAATTCATCTCTATTGGAATACTTGATGGGATGTATAACAATAAACTTTGGGTTAACAATAAAAACCAAATTGCATTGAACTTCCAAACAAACAAAACAGTACAAGATTGCAACTCAAATCTGATGATCAGTGATGAAGGCTTTGCTGTAAAAAGAATTGAAAGATCTCAATATTCTCCAAGACACATTCCTATTCCAATCCCATCATATTCTCAACAAGATATTCAACGTCAAAGACAACAACAGGAGGACGACAGAAGAAAACGTGAACAAGAGGAACAACAGAGAAAGTGGGAGCAAGAAGATAGTAGGAGACGGGAACAAGAAAGACAAAAACAATATGAGGCTGATTTTGAAAAGAGGAAACAAGAAAAGCTGAAGAGGGAAGAAGAATTTGAGAAAAAGAAGCAAGAAAAAGAAAAGAAAGAACTCATGAAACAACGGAAAGAAGAAGATTGGACAGTTTATGATCAGAAATCGAAAGGTGGAGACAAAAAATCCAACAGAACCAAAAGAGAAATCTTCCAACCACTCCCATTACCAAATTATGATGAATATTTAAAGATCAAACAAGATTGCGACAACCTACCTAGTTATGAAGCATTCAAGAATAGCAGAGAAGGATGTGATTCACTTACAACTTATACAGATTTTATAAACAACATTGCAAATTATGAAAAAGAACAACACTTAAATTTATCAACAGATGAAACTTGGAAACCTTTACCATTCCCAGGATATGAAGAATATTTGAGTATTAAAGAAGATTGTGCTATTCTACCAACTTATGATGAATACAAAACTATCAGAGAAAGCTGTGATGCATTCTCAAGTTACACAGAATTTATAAAGAGGATAGCAAATTATGAACTATTCGAGACTGGAAAACAAAGAAGAAAAAGAGAGTTGTACTCCGATTTCCAAGCTGCAGGAGAGTTTCAATATCTAGAAAACCAATCTAACAATCTTCTTCGACATACTACAGAAGTAATGTGTGATATTTTCAACGAGCAAAATGAAGTTCTTGAAAGTCTTATAAGAGAAAGTCCAAGGAGATACATTCAAAAACAATTGAATCACTCAGCCATCAAAGTGAGATTCATAGATTCTCAGGATCCAATAGTACAAGTTACATTTTGTAAAGAAATTGATGAAGAAGAGATTGACTTTATCGATGTTACTCATTTTGATGGATACAAATTAAGTCTTGCACTCACTCTAGGTCAGATCCCAATCAAGATAAAAAGTCTTGGAGATAAAATTTGGTATTACAAGAATGATAATTTTGGAGGAGTGATATCAAGTAAACCTCAGCTTCACCCCATGATTGATTATAGAACTAACATTACTAATATGAAAGATTTCAAAGAGTATGATTTAAAGTTCTTAGACGATAAAGTAGTATTCCATGAACACATTCTTCTAGACATGAAAACTAATATTGAAGAGGAGCTGATAGAAGAAATGAGAGAAAAGTCTGATGTCTCTATTGAAGTTCATGTTAAGAATCAAGACTCTACTTTACCTCATGAGATTTTAGATGATGTAGAAGGTTTCTTTGGAAAATGGTGGCTTAGACTTTGGAGAGTTGGTGTTACTTTGCCAGCAATGTTCGTATACCTATTTATAGCTAGATCATTTTGGATGATACTTTCTCCAAAAACTTTTATTAATAGAAAAAATAGAAAAAGGAAAAGGGAGTATGAGGCTGTAGAACTAAGAGAAATGGTGCATCGTCCGTCTATTCAATCTCTTACTGTTGATTAATTTTTAACTAAATAAATGAGATTCTTTAATGCTGGAAATGCTTCTAGTTATTTAATTATGGGTTCAGAAGAAAAACCTAAAGTAGAACTTGTAGAAAATATTCCTGAAGAAATTCGAAAACAAACTACAAAACAAAAAGATACTAAACAGACTCCACATAAAAAGACAAACCTATCTAAAACAAATAAAGACTTCTTGAAGATTCTTAAAAGTGGTTCTGGTTTTAAAAGAATTTAGATAATGTGTAGCTCTACAAAAATATTACAATCATTATATTCAATAAGTTTATTTTCTGCATCAACAAGTTTTAAAGTTAATGTGTTACAAGTGTTAGCAGTTTTATGATAGATTAAATTTATTGGTTCATATTTTATGGTTTTACTATGAGTTGAAGAAAACTTACAAATTATGTTACTCTGCTTTTCATTCATGAAAGAATCACATATAAGACTACAAGATAGATATATAAACTTATTTTCATTTCGATCTAGAGTTCCATCAACTTTTACAACGGCTATAGATTTGGGTTTGAAGTCTTGAGGAAAATCAAACTGAAATGACTTCTCATTAGATCTAAGATTAAGAAATAAATAAACCATTTATTACACATTAAATTATGTCATCTGACTTTGCCGATTATTCTATTAAAAATTATTACTCCATTCGAAAAAATAATCCATTACTTCCTTCTTCAATAAGAGCTTGCATCATAGGAAAATCAGGATGTGGTAAAACCAATTTGCTGATGAATTTACTATTGGATAAATTTGAAGGAGATGATTATTTAGACTATGACAACTTGTATATATTTTCAACTACTCTGTTTCAACCTTGTTATCAAGCACTCATTAATGGGTTTGAAAATGGTTTGAGTAAAAAGGATATTAGAGAATGTTTTCAGAAACAGAACTTCATGGTTGAGAAAAAAGATAAACAAGAAATAACTATTTGTACTTCAGACAGTTTAGATGATATTCCTGATCCAAGTTCTATTGATCCTAATAAAAAGACTTTAATAATATTTGATGACTTGATGTTGGAGAAACAAAATAAAATAGAACAGTACTACACTAGAGGTAGACATAATAACATTGATTGTTTTTACATTTCTCAAAACTATATTAAACTTCCTAAGAATACTATTAGAGAGAACGCTAATTTGTTTATAGTGTTTCCTCAAGACAAGTTAAACTTGGATTATATTTACAGAGATCATTGTAGTGAATTAAATAAAGAAAGATTTTTAGAGATGGTTACTGAGATTTGGAAGGATCAGTATTCTTTTTTGACTATTGATAAGACTAGTGAAGCAGATAGTGGTAAATTTAGAAAGATGCTTAAGTATTTTTATATTATTTGAATGTCTATTTTTGGGCTAGCTTTAAAAAAAGAAGAAAAAGAAGAAACCTGAGGCGCCGGCTTCACCCCTAATTTTTAGACTATTTTTTCACAATTTTTTCATTTTTTTTTGTCAAATCTTGAAAACACTGCAAAAACGGAGTTTAATCAAATAAAAATGAATAGTTCTAATGAAATTTAAATGATCTTTTAGTTTCCAAGTCTCTTTTCCATTTCCTCAAAAATCTATATCTAGTGCTTACAGTGTTTTGAGTGTTTTGAGTGCTTATGCTTCCTATGTTTTTTTCCGGGGAGTATTTTTTTTTTGTGCTTACAGTGTTTTGAGTGCTTACAGTGTTTTGAGTGTTTTGAGTGTTTAGTAGGGGTAGTAAGCACTGTAAGCACAAAAAAAAATACTCCCTGGAAAAAAAACATAGGAAGCATAAGCACTCAAAACACTCAAAACACTGTAAGCACAAAATAAAAAATACTCCCTGGAAAAAAAAAACATAGGAAGCATAAGCACTCAAAACACTCAAAACACTGTAAGCACAAAATAAAAAATACTCCCTGGAAAAAAAAAACATAGGAAGCATAAGCACTCAAAACACTCAAAACACTGTAAGCACAAAATAAAAAATAAAATCCTCAAAAAGCAAAAAGCTAAAAAATTAACGATTAAATGAAGCGTAACTTTAAAAGAAACATGTATCACTTTGAAAATGATTTAATAATATCTTCTTTTGAACATCTTAATTTAGAAAAGCCAATCATAGACAATCTCTATAAAAATAAAGTAATTATAGATGCAGTTTGGTTAAAGGATGAAGGAACATCTAGGTTAGATAAATTAATAAAATACTCCGAAAAATTTATGGGTCTAGATGATGAGGATACTGAGACTAAAAAAGTTTTTGTATTACAGAATGATAAATTTATTCTTGAAAGGTATAATGTTCCCGAGGATAGAATTGTATCTCTCAAAGTTAAAAATAAGCCATTGCCCAAAAGAATGGAACAATCAAAATTTGAGACGTTGAAGAAACCCCACACAAATGGAAACAACATCAAGAAAGGTGAAAGTACCCATAATACAAAAGAAGAAAATGATAAAATCGATTTTGAAATTAAAGGGAATACAAATGAAAATGTTCCTTCAATAAAAAATGATAGTTACTATATCATCTCATCCAAGGATGATATAAAGTTTTTATACAATAATTCAAAGGCATTCATTTTTATATCTGAAGAGGATGAACATCTATTGAGTTTAAAAGATGTTGAACAGTTATATCACAGAGCTAATACTCATGTTCCAGATAAAAGAATTAAACATATACCAGAAAATGAAAGAAGAAAAATGTTATTATCTATGGCATTTACTGACGGTTTGATACATTCTTCTACTTATTAGTTTCCAACCATTTTGATATTTCATCCTTAGGATTTTTGATATTATTAGTACTTAGTTGTTCACTCACTTCATTAAAATAAGACAACACAAATTTCTTTACTTCCACTTCAACTCCATCCTTTGACAAGAATCTACCTTTTGGCTCTTTGTGTGGTTTTTGCTTTTCCTTTGTGATGTATACTTTTGTTTCTGTATTATTCTTTCGACCAGTATAAATATTGATTGTTTTAGGAGGCTTAGGCCAATATTTAACAATATGTTTTATAATTATATCTTTACAAAGTGTATCAAATAAATCTTTCTGTGTTGGAGAACAGTTGCTCAAAAAAAACCTTGATTTTTCCTCTTTTCCTCTATAGATTTATTTTCACTAATTAGTTGTTTATTTTGTTCAGCCATTTCTGCGGCAATATCTCTAGAATATTGTGAAGCTGTTTCTGATAGAACTTTGATTTGATTTCTAGCTCCTGTTAATAGAAAATTAAGATTCATTCCATGAGCCTCAGTAAAATTGTTATAGTATTTGGCAGCATTTAAACAATGTTGTTTACTTTTAACTGGTTCCGATTTTGCCAGTTTATTCGCATTTTCAATTTCATTCTTCATTTTTTCTAAATTTTCTTTTGTATCAGGAGATAGGTCTGGAACTTTATCAATATTGTTAGATAGAAGAATCATATAATTTAACTTTTCTTTATAACCGGCTCCATGTGCTGTTATTCCTATATTATCTAGCTGGTCTATTAATTTTTTATTTTCAGTATTTTTATTCATTTTCTCTATAGTCATTACTTTACTCATTTATTAGGTTAAAAAATGTAATATTTTTAACACATTTACAATATTCAAAATTCTACTATTATGATGTTGGTGGGATGTGTCTCTTTGCTGAGAAAAGAAGGTTTATTTGATTGGATTTGACAGTTGGTTTTATAGTGAAGTCGTCAGTAGTAGGAGTCTCTTCTTCATTTTTATCACACTTCTTTGTAAGGTTTGTTGAAGTTCTTTGTTCGACATACTTACTGATATCCATTTCTTTTGCTAATTCTCTTAAACCATCATATAACGTTTGAGTAGAAAAGTTGTGTTGTTTTACCCAGTTTCTTTTATCAATTCTAAGAGGGGTTTTGTCTTGATCGCTGATGTACATTCTAGCTAGTGTAATTTTTTGTGACATTTAACTAGAGAAAAAATAGGCTATTGTAAGAATGTATAAGAATGTATAGAGTGTATAACAAGACCTAATGATTACATACCTATATTCAAATAAATAACCCCTAAGTCTTTCTTCTTGATTACTTTCTGTTTGACTAGTTCATCTAACATTGCATGAATTTTATTATACTCATCTTTGTTTCCAGCTTGATAAGAGCCAATAGATAATCTCAAAGAGTCAATTAGAGAGTTAGAGTTTGATGGTATGAAAGAAATAGAACTTCCTGATGTTGAAGATGTTCCAGCTGTAGTTGGGGTCTTAGCAACAAAATATTTAGACTTTATGAACGCCCATTTATCACTAGAATCTGAATTGTATCTTTTAGATTCTTTATCAAAACCTTGGTACAGAGCATTAGAGCATAATAATATTTTTTGGTAATTTGAAGAATCTTCAGTTGTAACCTTGTTTAGATCAGGAGACTTTTTGAGTAGTAACTCCATCAACCCTTCAGTTGCTGTGTATTCTTCATTATTAACTTTGATAATATTTTGATCGAATTTAATGTCTTTGTTACCAATAGTATATTTCTTTTCTGCTTTGTTGAACTTGATTGAATATCCAGCATTACTTCTATCTGAATTATCTTGAAGATAACTTACAATCAGATTACTTACTACATGTGGCTGAGAAGAACTAGGTAAGATTACTGAGGGTTGCTTAATGAGACTTTTACGATTTGTCTTTGGTGTTGGTGTAGTTGCAGGGGCTATTGAAAGTTGAGAAGGGGATTTAAAGTTGTTGAGAGTTTCTACAATTTTGTTCTTTTCATCAATTATTTCTTCTTGAAGTTTTTTGTTGGATTCTAAAATAGGTTTAAATACTTCAATTCTATAATCTTCTACATGTTCTAAATCTGATCGCTCTTGTAAATTCTTGATTTTATGCTCTCTTCGGTTTTTCAAAAAGTTGTTTACTATTTCATTTCGCTTTTTGGGGTCATTTATCTCAACTACAGAATGCATTTATTACAAGAAATATCATCGATTTTAGGTTGATTTTATTCAATATTTCTGAAAAAATATTATAGGTTTGAAGTGACACTTTTCTTACTCTATAAATGGAACCTAAAATTAATTATGAGGAATGGAATCAAAAAGACCTTCTTACTCAAGTGAGAAAAGAAAATAAGAAGAGAAACCCTAAATTGACTAATGATCAATTGATAAAAATGAAAAAACCAGAACTCATCAACTTCCTCCAAGCTTTGACAACTCCTAATGTTGTGGAGAAAACAAGTCAAGCTAATAGAAATTACTTTAAAGTAAATGAGACTGAATTTGAGCAAGATGCTGAAAAGTTGGTAATAGAGGAACGAAAGAAGTTTCCAGAAACCAAGAAAAGTAAGTATCTTAAAATGACTATGTTCAATAAAATAGATTCTGAGTCACAAATTCATAAGTGTTTAGATGAAATATATAAAGAAGAGAATAAGGCTATTAAAATCAATTTAAGTTTCGGTTATGTAACCGTGAAAAATAATGATTTGAAACTATTCACACCGGGACGCAACTATTTCTTCGATAGTCCTCAACAAATCAACAATGCTGAAGACATCTCTAATTTGAAAAAGGAAATAACTGTTGAAACTATTACACACAAGCTAACTAACAGATTTCCTGATTCATCAACACGTTTAGTTGGTGTCTATGCTATGGGTGTTAAAGTAACCAGACTAGATTTCCCTATTGGAACACCGATTAATTTACCTCAATACATCTTGGACTCCAAGACAATCAAAAGTCTACAGAATGTTGATAACAATATGTGTTTCTGGTATTGTGTTGCTGTTGCCGAAGGGCGTAGAGAAGATAGAGCTAGCAGAAAAGCTAAAGAATTATTTGCAAACTTCTATGGTGTTAAGAAAGAAGTAAAGGGTTATGAAGGATTCGATTATATTAATGAGCTTGATAAGTATGAAGAATTCAACACTGACTATGCAATAAATATTGTAAGCTATTATGAAGATAAAACAATTTCATATATTAGAAAATCATCTTTCAATGATTCAAGAAAACCTATTTACCTGAATTTATATCTTAATCACTTTTCTTACATAACTGATTTGAGTAAACTATCTTCTATCTTCATGTGTCAAAGATGTGGTTCAAAGTTCAAAGACAATTTTAATTTAGATAGACATTATGATAACTGTACCTTAACACAAGAAGACGTATTTTGTAAATATCCATCACTCTGGAAGAAGGATAGAAACCTAATAGTAGAATTAGCTGATATCTATGATGTAGAAGTTGATTTTAAGTATGATTATATGATAACTTTTGATATGGAGTCTAGAATGCAAAAAATGAATGATAAGGTTAGTGATAAATTAACATACACTATGAAACACATTCCAACGTCTGTGGCGATTGCTACAAATGTACCTGGGTTTGAAGATGATAAGTTTATATTAAATGAAGATCCTAATGAGCTAGTGAAAGAAATGTTTGAATACTTTGATGATGTGGCTTCGAAAGCAAGTCAACTAATGTTAGGGAAAATGCAACCACTATTATGTCGATTAGAATCTAATGATTGGTTGAAATCTAAGGTGCAACGATATTGTGAAGTGATTCCTATAGTTGGATTTAATAGTAGTTTCTATGACATAAACTTAATATCTACACCTTTTGTTCAAGAAATTATGAAGAGACGACAAGATGATGGTATTGATCCAATGGTAATTAAAGAGGGAAACAGATACAAGACTATAAAGACAGGACAGTTTCAATTTCTAGATCAAATGAGTTATGTCGCTGCTGGCACTAAATTAGAAAGCTTCATCAAAGCATATGTTAATGTTCAAAAAGGATGGTTTCCTTATGAATGGTTTGACTCCTATGATAAGCTGAATTATCTAACACACAAGTTGACAATAGAAGATTTTAATTCTTCATTGAATGGTTCTATGGCTCAAGAAAACTTTGATGACTTGATGAAGATTTGTGTTGATAAGAAACTAGAAACTGTTAGAGATTTATTAGAGTGGTATAATATCTTAGATGTAAGACCAATGTTAGAAGCTTGTTTGAAACAAAAAGAATTCTTTTATACATTCAAGCTAGACATGTATAAAGATGCTTGTTCGCTACCAGGTCTTAGTGAAAATATTTTGTATCAGTTTCAAATTAGTGGATTCGAAGAATATTTGAAAGAAAAACCGAAAACGATTGAGCATTATACTCCTATAAGTGAAACACAAATAAATAAGAGAATAGATGGTTATCGTCAACAAGATGAAAAAGCAAAAAGACCGCCTTGTGATTTGACTGTTAATTGTGTTAGAGAAATATTAGAAAATGGGAACCATAGTTGTATATACTGCTGGTTAGAGTTAGGTAGTGATACATGGTCTCTTGATAGAATTGATAATGCTCTACCTCATACCAAATCCAATTGTGTAGCTTCCTGTATCAAATGTAACAAAGCTAGATCAGATAAGATGTTCAAAGAGTTTTACAGACACAAAGCAATGTTGAGATTCGAGAAAGATCATCCGATGATCTGGCTGTTTGGAGAAGAAAACAAAAATGCATTCTACAAGCTCAAAAAGAATATAACTGGTGGTGCATCTATTGTGTTTCATAGATATCATGAAGTAAATAAAACAGAAATAACACGAGCTCATTACAACGGTACCGAATGGACGTATCCAGAAAAAGGTAAAGCTGTAAAGAAAATAGTAGGGTTCGATGCAAATGCTTTATATCTTCATTCTCTGGGTGAGGAAATGCCGTGTGGAAAACTATATTTTAAGGAGAGTGATAATTGGAGTGAAATACAGAAACAAGTTTTAGAGAATTCTTTCTTTGGATTTTTAGAAGTGGATATTGAAGTCCCTAAAGATAAGTGGAACTATTTTAGTGAGATGTGTCCAATCTTTGTAAATAAGGAATATGATGAAACTATCTGTGGAGATTATACATTAAACCTTTTGAAATCCTTAGAAAGAAAACCAACAAAAAGTAGAAAGTTAGTTGTTTCACTTCAAGCTAAACAAATATTAATTAAGTCTACAAGATTGCGATGGATGTTAGAACATGGTTGTGTTGTTACAAAACTCTACGGATATATTGAAGCAAAACGGAGGAGAATTTTTAAAGGTTTCATGGATTGGGTCTCAGATGAAAGAAGAAAAGGTGACGTTGACTCAAAGTATGCAATCATCTCGGAAGGTGCTAAACTTGTGGGAAATTCAGCATTTGGTAGAACAGGAATGGATAAGAACAAACATAAAAAAGTAAGTTTCTGTGATGAAGTTCAATTTAATAGAGCTAAAAACGATTACTTTTATTATGATGCAGAGGAATATAATGGGGTTTACGAAGTAACAAAAAGATCAAGAAAGGTTAAACAGAATATGCCTCTGCAAATTGCCTGCAGTGTTTACGATGATTCAAAGTTGAACATGTTAAAATTCTACTACGACTGTATAGATAAGTATGTTAATAGGACTGATTTCCAGTACATTGAAATGGATACCGATTCAGCTTACATGGCTATTACTGGCAATACTTTAGAGGATTTGATTAAACCTGAGATGAGAGAAGAATTTGAGAGAGATAAATGTAATTGGTTTCCTAGAACTGATACAGAGGAGCATCGTCGAATAGATAAGAGAACACCAGGTTTATTTAAAGTGGAAAAAGAGGGGGATGGTATGATAGCATTATGTAGTAAAACTTATTGTATTTGGACTAATGACGATAAATGTAAAGTTTCTTCAAAAGGTGTTCAGCAGAAAAGAAATAGCTCTATTCTAACTAAAGAAAAATATTTAGAATGTCTTGTTAATAAACAAACAATAGGTGGACTGAATAAAGGATTTAGATTCCAGAATCAAGAAATGAAAACTTATGAACAGAAAAAGATAGGATTATCTCCTGTATATGGAAAAGGAGTTGTGATGGATGATGGTATTCACATTAGACCTATTATATTTGAGACTAGTTAATTTTTCTCGTATCGAATAACCTCGAAATTAGCCCTCATTTAATAAAACGTAATAATGATAAAGACTTGATGAGACAATGCTTGTTTTCATAGGTTTGTACATGTCCATTTATTAGGAACAAAAAACAGGAATGTGTAGATAAGAGTTTGACATTTATGTTCACTCCGATGACTCATTTTTGCCGTTTTTATTTAAACGATAAAAAATTTATTCGATTTACTGATTGCACAGAAAGTACTTAATGTCTGTTTCATAAGTTTTCTCGATTGGGGTTGTAGCTCAGTGGTTAGAGCGCTTGTTCAATAAATGATTAACCCATGTTCAGTTCATATCAGCACTTTCTTGCTGATTTGTTGGACATGAAAGTTAAGATCACGCGTGGTCGCCATGTTTGGGGTTCATGGCTAGGTGTTAGCAAATTCACTTTCCAGTGAAGCTGCTGTTAACACTGAACGTATCCCCTTGGTTAGACATTGAACAAGAGACGCTGGTTCAAATCCGGCCGACTCCATTGAAAGAGAGTTTTGTAAAATGTGGTGTTTTTTAAAAATATTGGTTGAAAAGTGTAAAATATGATCGTCGTTGAGGATCCTTGGATCGTCTTGAGCGTTGTTTCTTCACTGGCCAACAATACTATCCTCCTGATAGTTTTCTTCGTTCTGCTGGTTCGTTGATTGTTGGTTGTCTTCTGGATCTTCATCTTCATCATCCTCCTGTCCTTCTTCGTCTTCACAAAGTTCCTCATCTTCGTATTTCTCTGCATGCTCTCCTTCTTCCTCTTCTTCATCATCATTCAAATCGTGGCTGAGCGGCTGGTTGGTGTTCTGGGAGTATTCGATCGGATGAGTTTCGGTTCTTGTAGTGAGTTGTTCGATGGCGGCAATCACTATGCCCTCCGCGAGCCCGGCTCCTTTAAGATCGCGGATTTGTTGGAATCTTTCCGCTCTCTTCATCATTTCCTCCAGCGTCCTGGGGATTGATTCCATAGTCCGTAGCTTTTGTCGAAGGCGTTTGGTGGAGTGTTGCATAAAATGGGCCGCCATGAGTGATTCCCGAGTGGACTCGTCCATCCTTTGGTAGGCGTATTCGCCGAGTGTCCGGATTTTCCGTCCAAACTCCGCGATACTCATCCGTCTTTGGGTCAATCCGGCGAGTTCATTCTGAGCGATCTCTCGTTCTCCATCGACCTCGAACGTCCTCATGAGATGGATCACTGTTTTCTCCCAGCTGTCTGTCTGTTCCTTCGCGAGTCTGGCGTAGCGTGCTTTTGCTGTTCCCTCGAGGAACGCTGGAAGCAGCCGTACTCCCGTGACTTGCCTGACTCCGAGACGGCAGAGCGTCTCCACGTATTCTTTCAACCATCTTCTTAGTTGTGGAGCTCTTCCTTCGGCGAATTTCTCGATCCGTTCCTGAAGGATTCGAAATGTTCGCTGTGAATCGCTGTCCTCTGCTGGTCTCATCTTCTCTCGCCATCGAAGATCCGCGTCGATTTTGATTTTCGGAGACTTATCTTTTGCCATTTCTTCTCTGGTGGTCTGGGAAGTTGGTCGGGTGCGTGGAGTTTCCTCTTCGAGCAGTTTCCGTTCGTTCACCGGTGAGTAACCGAGCGGGATGGTGGGTGGTAAAGAACTACCTGGGAATTAGCTTTCCTGATCTTGTTTTCCGCTGCCGTCTTGTCGATGTCTTCTTCGTTCGGCTTTCTCCAGATACTTTCCGGGTTGGCTCTTCCGAGGTTTCTTGTTGATTAGTACTCCTCTTCACTTCCGTCGAAATCGGATGATCTCTTCTTTTCTCCTTCTTCCGGTTCCTTCGTGTCTCTTGTCGCGGGCGCTTCTCTTGGTCGGTATCGTCGTTCAGCTTTGCTGCGAAGTTCGATTGGGATTCCAAGTTCTGTAATTAGAAGTGTAGTCGGGGAGAAGGGGTCGGATGCCGGTAAAAGACTGATCAATGCCGGTGTGGCGTCTTCTCGTCTTATTTCTTCCGCTCTTTGGTTCCGCCCTCTTCTCGGGTCATGGGTTATGTTTTTTCTTTGGCACCATCAACATGTGGTGTGTCAGCGCTTGGTATCGACACATGTTGCTTTCATGTTGTAAAGCTTCCGGTTCTTGGAAGAGTGGTGCGCTCGGCTAGTGAGTAATTGCTCGTGATCCTGAAGCTTCCGGCCGTTGTTTGTTGCAAAATCGACTGTTGTTGTCACGCGTTTTTGCTTGTGTTTTCTTGGTGAAGAAGCTTCTCGTCGTTGTAACATTTCCGCTCCGGTTTTCGGTTGAAGTGGGCGGCTGTTGTCACGAGTGGTGTCATTACCGTAGTCCAGGTTTTCTCTGCGTCCATCCTGATAATTTGCTGATTCTGTTCACGTTGTTTCCGGTAGCTTCCCAGGCTACCTTTGCGAACATGTGGGAGTCGAATGGGTAATTGAGCTATATTTTCCAAATTCTTTAGTTCACTGTTTGCTTCTTGTAGGAAATGGGTTCCTTTGATGTGCACTTCAAAGGTCCAACAGTGAACGGATATATCCATATATTTTCTTCTTCAGATGCAGTCGTGCGCAGTGGGGGCATGTCGAGGTCCCGTCTGTCATCAAAAGCATCTCCCGGGATTATCTTTGCTCGTCTTCCAGAGTTGGGAGCTAGCTGGGTGTCCAGTTCCTTCGCGACAGATTGAGCAGATCCTTGTCTTCTTTCGAAGAAGGAAATGGTCCTCTGGAGACCTCCATTCTGGGATGTCTTACGTAGAGTGATTCCTGTGAATCCTTGTTCCTTTCGAGGAACTTCCTGGATTGTGTCCGAAGTAGTATAGTAATGAGGGATTATAGTACCGTTTTCATTTTCACCCATTTTTTCAAATCTCCTTTTTCACCCATATTTCTCCAGTTTCTCTTCTGTTTCCTTAAATTATCAAGACAATTAGCTGAAAAACACCCATTTTAGGCGAGCACGAAAATCGCACTCCGAGCGCGAAAATAATACCACTTTTTCAAATTTTAAAAATCATTATTATTTTACACTTTTCAACCAATATTTTTAAAAAACACCACATTTTACAAAACTCTCTTTCAATGGAGTCGGCCGGATTTGAACCAGCGTCTCTTGTTCAATGTCTAACCAAGGGGATACGTTCAGTGTTAACAGCAGCTTCACTGGAAAGTGAATTTGCTAACACCTAGCCATGAACCCCAAACATGGCGACCACGCGTGATCTTAACTTTCATGTCCAACAAATCAGCAAGAAAGTGCTGATATGAACTGAACATGGGTTAATCATTTATTGAACAAGCGCTCTAACCACTGAGCTACAACCCCAATCGAGAAAACTTATGAAACAGACATTAAGTACTTTCTGTGCAATCAGTAAATCGAATAAATTTTTTATCGTTTAAATAAAAACGGCAAAAATGAGTCATCGGAGTGAACATAAATGTCAAACTCTTATCTACACATTCCTGTTTTTTGTTCCTAATAAATGGACATGTACAAACCTATGAAAACAAGCATTGTCTCATCAAGTCTTTATCATTATTACGTTTTATTAAATGAGGGCTAATTTCGAGGTTATTCGATACGAGAAAAATTAACTAGTCTCAAATATAATAGGTCTAATGTGAATACCATCATCCATCACAACTCCTTTTCCATATACAGGAGATAATCCTATCTTTTTCTGTTCATAAGTTTTCATTTCTTGATTCTGGAATCTAAATCCTTTATTCAGTCCACCTATTGTTTGTTTATTAACAAGACATTCTAAATATTTTTCTTTAGTTAGAATAGAGCTATTTCTTTTCTGCTGAACACCTTTTGAAGAAACTTTACATTTATCGTCATTAGTCCAAATACAATAAGTTTTACTACATAATGCTATCATACCATCCCCCTCTTTTTCCACTTTAAATAAACCTGGTGTTCTCTTATCTATTCGACGATGCTCCTCTGTATCAGTTCTAGGAAACCAATTACATTTATCTCTCTCAAATTCTTCTCTCATCTCAGGTTTAATCAAATCCTCTAAAGTATTGCCAGTAATAGCCATGTAAGCTGAATCGGTATCCATTTCAATGTACTGGAAATCAGTCCTATTAACATACTTATCTATACAGTCGTAGTAGAATTTTAACATGTTCAACTTTGAATCATCGTAAACACTGCAGGCAATTTGCAGAGGCATATTCTGTTTAACCTTTCTTGATCTTTTTGTTACTTCGTAAACCCCATTATATTCCTCTGCATCATAATAAAAGTAATCGTTTTTAGCTCTATTAAATTGAACTTCATCACAGAAACTTACTTTTTTATGTTTGTTCTTATCCATTCCTGTTCTACCAAATGCTGAATTTCCCACAAGTTTAGCACCTTCCGAGATGATTGCATACTTTGAGTCAACGTCACCTTTTCTTCTTTCATCTGAGACCCAATCCATGAAACCTTTAAAAATTCTCCTCCGTTTTGCTTCAATATATCCGTAGAGTTTTGTAACAACACAACCATGTTCTAACATCCATCGCAATCTTGTAGACTTAATTAATATTTGTTTAGCTTGAAGTGAAACAACTAACTTTCTACTTTTTGTTGGTTTTCTTTCTAAGGATTTCAAAAGGTTTAATGTATAATCTCCACAGATAGTTTCATCATATTCCTTATTTACAAAGATTGGACACATCTCACTAAAATAGTTCCACTTATCTTTAGGGACTTCAATATCCACTTCTAAAAATCCAAAGAAAGAATTCTCTAAAACTTGTTTCTGTATTTCACTCCAATTATCACTCTCCTTAAAATATAGTTTTCCACACGGCATTTCCTCACCCAGAGAATGAAGATATAAAGCATTTGCATCGAACCCTACTATTTTCTTTACAGCTTTACCTTTTTCTGGATACGTCCATTCGGTACCGTTGTAATGAGCTCGTGTTATTTCTGTTTTATTTACTTCATGATATCTATGAAACACAATAGATGCACCACCAGTTATATTCTTTTTGAGCTTGTAGAATGCATTTTTGTTTTCTTCTCCAAACAGCCAGATCATCGGATGATCTTTCTCGAATCTCAACATTGCTTTGTGTCTGTAAAACTCTTTGAACATCTTATCTGATCTAGCTTTGTTACATTTGATACAGGAAGCTACACAATTGGATTTGGTATGAGGTAGAGCATTATCAATTCTATCAAGAGACCATGTATCACTACCTAACTCTAACCAGCAGTATATACAACTATGGTTCCCATTTTCTAATATTTCTCTAACACAATTAACAGTCAAATCACAAGGCGGTCTTTTTGCTTTTTCATCTTGTTGACGATAACCATCTATTCTCTTATTTATTTGTGTTTCACTTATAGGAGTATAATGCTCAATCGTTTTCGGTTTTTCTTTCAAATATTCTTCGAATCCACTAATTTGAAACTGATACAAAATATTTTCACTAAGACCTGGTAGCGAACAAGCATCTTTATACATGTCTAGCTTGAATGTATAAAAGAATTCTTTTTGTTTCAAACAAGCTTCTAACATTGGTCTTACATCTAAGATATTATACCACTCTAATAAATCTCTAACAGTTTCTAGTTTCTTATCAACACAAATCTTCATCAAGTCATCAAAGTTTTCTTGAGCCATAGAACCATTCAATGAAGAATTAAAATCTTCTATTGTCAACTTGTGTGTTAGATAATTCAGCTTATCATAGGAGTCAAACCATTCATAAGGAAACCATCCTTTTTGAACATTAACATATGCTTTGATGAAGCTTTCTAATTTAGTGCCAGCAGCGACATAACTCATTTGATCTAGAAATTGAAACTGTCCTGTCTTTATAGTCTTGTATCTGTTTCCCTCTTTAATTACCATTGGATCAATACCATCATCTTGTCGTCTCTTCATAATTTCTTGAACAAAAGGTGTAGATATTAAGTTTATGTCATAGAAACTACTATTAAATCCAACTATAGGAATCACTTCACAATATCGTTGCACCTTAGATTTCAACCAATCATTAGATTCTAATCGACATAATAGTGGTTGCATTTTCCCTAACATTAGTTGACTTGCTTTCGAAGCCACATCATCAAAGTATTCAAACATTTCTTTCACTAGCTCATTAGGATCTTCATTTAATATAAACTTATCATCTTCAAACCCAGGTACATTTGTAGCAATCGCCACAGACGTTGGAATGTGTTTCATAGTGTATGTTAATTTATCACTAACCTTATCATTCATTTTTTGCATTCTAGACTCCATATCAAAAGTTATCATATAATCATACTTAAAATCAACTTCTACATCATAGATATCAGCTAATTCTACTATTAGGTTTCTATCCTTCTTCCAGAGTGATGGATATTTACAAAATACGTCTTCTTGTGTTAAGGTACAGTTATCATAATGTCTATCTAAATTAAAATTGTCTTTGAACTTTGAACCACATCTTTGACACATGAAGATAGAAGATAGTTTACTCAAATCAGTTATGTAAGAAAAGTGATTAAGATATAAATTCAGGTAAATAGGTTTTCTTGAATCATTGAAAGATGATTTTCTAATATATGAAATTGTTTTATCTTCATAATAGCTTACAATATTTATTGCATAGTCAGTGTTGAATTCTTCATACTTATCAAGCTCATTAATATAATCGAATCCTTCATAACCCTTTACTTCTTTCTTAACACCATAGAAGTTTGCAAATAATTCTTTAGCTTTTCTGCTAGCTCTATCTTCTCTACGCCCTTCGGCAACAGCAACACAATACCAGAAACACATATTGTTATCAACATTCTGTAGACTTTTGATTGTCTTGGAGTCCAAGATGTATTGAGGTAAATTAATCGGTGTTCCAATAGGGAAATCTAGTCTGGTTACTTTAACACCCATAGCATAGACACCAACTAAACGTGTTGATGAATCAGGAAATCTGTTAGTTAGCTTGTGTGTAATAGTTTCAACAGTTATTTCCTTTTTCAAATTAGAGATGTCTTCAGCATTGTTGATTTGTTGAGGACTATCGAAGAAATAGTTGCGTCCCGGTGTGAATAGTTTCAAATCATTATTTTTCACGGTTACATAACCGAAACTTAAATTGATTTTAATAGCCTTATTCTCTTCTTTATATATTTCATCTAAACACTTATGAATTTGTGACTCAGAATCTATTTTATTGAACATAGTCATTTTAAGATACTTACTTTTCTTGGTTTCTGGAAACTTCTTTCGTTCCTCTATTACCAACTTTTCAGCATCTTGCTCAAATTCAGTCTCATTTACTTTAAAGTAATTTCTATTAGCTTGACTTGTTTTCTCCACAACATTAGGAGTTGTCAAAGCTTGGAGGAAGTTGATGAGTTCTGGTTTTTTCATTTTTATCAATTGATCATTAGTCAATTTAGGGTTTCTCTTCTTATTTTCTTTTCTCACTTGAGTAAGAAGGTCTTTTTGATTCCATTCCTCATAATTAATTTTAGGTTCCATTTATAGAGTAAGAAAAGTGTCACTTCAAACCTATAATATTTTTTCAGAAATATTGAATAAAATCAACCTAAAATCGATGATATTTCTTGTAATAAATGCATTCTGTAGTTGAGATAAATGACCCCAAAAAGCGAAATGAAATAGTAAACAACTTTTTGAAAAACCGAAGAGAGCATAAAATCAAGAATTTACAAGAGCGATCAGATTTAGAACATGTAGAAGATTATAGAATTGAAGTATTTAAACCTATTTTAGAATCCAACAAAAAACTTCAAGAAGAAATAATTGATGAAAAGAACAAAATTGTAGAAACTCTCAACAACTTTAAATCCCCTTCTCAACTTTCAATAGCCCCTGCAACTACACCAACACCAAAGACAAATCGTAAAAGTCTCATTAAGCAACCCTCAGTAATCTTACCTAGTTCTTCTCAGCCACATGTAGTAAGTAATCTGATTGTAAGTTATCTTCAAGATAATTCAGATAGAAGTAATGCTGGATATTCAATCAAGTTCAACAAAGCAGAAAAGAAATATACTATTGGTAACAAAGACATTAAATTCGATCAAAATATTATCAAAGTTAATAATGAAGAATACACAGCAACTGAAGGGTTGATGGAGTTACTACTCAAAAAGTCTCCTGATCTAAACAAGGTTACAACTGAAGATTCTTCAAATTACCAAAAAATATTATTATGCTCTAATGCTCTGTACCAAGGTTTTGATAAAGAATCTAAAAGATACAATTCAGATTCTAGTGATAAATGGGCGTTCATAAAGTCTAAATATTTTGTTGCTAAGACCCCAACTACAGCTGGAACATCTTCAACATCAGGAAGTTCTATTTCTTTCATACCATCAAACTCTAACTCTCTAATTGACTCTTTGAGATTATCTATTGGCTCTTATCAAGCTGGAAACAAAGATGAGTATAATAAAATTCATGCAATGTTAGATGAACTAGTCAAACAGAAAGTAATCAAGAAGAAAGACTTAGGGGTTATTTATTTGAATATAGGTATGTAATCATTAGGTCTTGTTATACACTCTATACATTCTTATACATTCTTACAATAGCCTATTTTTTCTCTAGTTAAATGTCACAAAAAATTACACTAGCTAGAATGTACATCAGCGATCAAGACAAAACCCCTCTTAGAATTGATAAAAGAAACTGGGTAAAACAACACAACTTTTCTACTCAAACGTTATATGATGGTTTAAGAGAATTAGCAAAAGAAATGGATATCAGTAAGTATGTCGAACAAAGAACTTCAACAAACCTTACAAAGAAGTGTGATAAAAATGAAGAAGAGACTCCTACTACTGACGACTTCACTATAAAACCAACTGTCAAATCCAATCAAATAAACCTTCTTTTCTCAGCAAAGAGACACATCCCACCAACATCATAATAGTAGAATTTTGAATATTGTAAATGTGTTAAAAATATTACATTTTTTAACCTAATAAATGAGTAAAGTAATGACTATAGAGAAAATGAATAAAAATACTGAAAATAAAAAATTAATAGACCAGCTAGATAATATAGGAATAACAGCACATGGAGCCGGTTATAAAGAAAAGTTAAATTATATGATTCTTCTATCTAACAATATTGATAAAGTTCCAGACCTATCTCCTGATACAAAAGAAAATTTAGAAAAAATGAAGAATGAAATTGAAAATGCGAATAAACTGGCAAAATCGGAACCAGTTAAAAGTAAACAACATTGTTTAAATGCTGCCAAATACTATAACAATTTTACTGAGGCTCATGGAATGAATCTTAATTTTCTATTAACAGGAGCTAGAAATCAAATCAAAGTTCTATCAGAAACAGCTTCACAATATTCTAGAGATATTGCCGCAGAAATGGCTGAACAAAATAAACAACTAATTAGTGAAAATAAATCTATAGAGGAAAAGAGGAAAAATCAAGGTTTTTTTTGAGCAACTGTTCTCCAACACAGAAAGATTTATTTGATACACTTTGTAAAGATATAATTATAAAACATATTGTTAAATATTGGCCTAAGCCTCCTAAAACAATCAATATTTATACTGGTCGAAAGAATAATACAGAAACAAAAGTATACATCACAAAGGAAAAGCAAAAACCACACAAAGAGCCAAAAGGTAGATTCTTGTCAAAGGATGGAGTTGAAGTGGAAGTAAAGAAATTTGTGTTGTCTTATTTTAATGAAGTGAGTGAACAACTAAGTACTAATAATATCAAAAATCCTAAGGATGAAATATCAAAATGGTTGGAAACTAATAAGTAGAAGAATGTATCAAACCGTCAGTAAATGCCATAGATAATAACATTTTTCTTCTTTCATTTTCTGGTATATGTTTAATTCTTTTATCTGGAACATGAGTATTAGCTCTGTGATATAACTGTTCAACATCTTTTAAACTCAATAGATGTTCATCCTCTTCAGATATAAAAATGAATGCCTTTGAATTATTGTATAAAAACTTTATATCATCCTTGGATGAGATGATATAGTAACTATCATTTTTTATTGAAGGAACATTTTCATTTGTATTCCCTTTAATTTCAAAATCGATTTTATCATTTTCTTCTTTTGTATTATGGGTACTTTCACCTTTCTTGATGTTGTTTCCATTTGTGTGGGGTTTCTTCAACGTCTCAAATTTTGATTGTTCCATTCTTTTGGGCAATGGCTTATTTTTAACTTTGAGAGATACAATTCTATCCTCGGGAACATTATACCTTTCAAGAATAAATTTATCATTCTGTAATACAAAAACTTTTTTAGTCTCAGTATCCTCATCATCTAGACCCATAAATTTTTCGGAGTATTTTATTAATTTATCTAACCTAGATGTTCCTTCATCCTTTAACCAAACTGCATCTATAATTACTTTATTTTTATAGAGATTGTCTATGATTGGCTTTTCTAAATTAAGATGTTCAAAAGAAGATATTATTAAATCATTTTCAAAGTGATACATGTTTCTTTTAAAGTTACGCTTCATTTAATCGTTAATTTTTTAGCTTTTTGCTTTTTGAGGATTTTATTTTTTATTTTGTGCTTACAGTGTTTTGAGTGTTTTGAGTGCTTATGCTTCCTATGTTTTTTTTTTCCAGGGAGTATTTTTTATTTTGTGCTTACAGTGTTTTGAGTGTTTTGAGTGCTTATGCTTCCTATGTTTTTTTTTTCCAGGGAGTATTTTTTATTTTGTGCTTACAGTGTTTTGAGTGTTTTGAGTGCTTATGCTTCCTATGTTTTTTTTCCAGGGAGTATTTTTTTTTGTGCTTACAGTGCTTACTACCCCTACTAAACACTCAAAACACTCAAAACACTGTAAGCACTCAAAACACTGTAAGCACAAAAAAAAAATACTCCCCGGAAAAAAACATAGGAAGCATAAGCACTCAAAACACTCAAAACACTGTAAGCACTAGATATAGATTTTTGAGGAAATGGAAAAGAGACTTGGAAACTAAAAGATCATTTAAATTTCATTAGAACTATTCATTTTTATTTGATTAAACTCCGTTTTTGCAGTGTTTTCAAGATTTGACAAAAAAAATGAAAAAATTGTGAAAAAATAGTCTAAAAATTAGGGGTGAAGCCGGCGCCTCAGGTTTCTTCTTTTTCTTCTTTTTTTAAAGCTAGCCCAAAAATAGACATTCAAATAATATAAAAATACTTAAGCATCTTTCTAAATTTACCACTATCTGCTTCACTAGTCTTATCAATAGTCAAAAAAGAATACTGATCCTTCCAAATCTCAGTAACCATCTCTAAAAATCTTTCTTTATTTAATTCACTACAATGATCTCTGTAAATATAATCCAAGTTTAACTTGTCTTGAGGAAACACTATAAACAAATTAGCGTTCTCTCTAATAGTATTCTTAGGAAGTTTAATATAGTTTTGAGAAATGTAAAAACAATCAATGTTATTATGTCTACCTCTAGTGTAGTACTGTTCTATTTTATTTTGTTTCTCCAACATCAAGTCATCAAATATTATTAAAGTCTTTTTATTAGGATCAATAGAACTTGGATCAGGAATATCATCTAAACTGTCTGAAGTACAAATAGTTATTTCTTGTTTATCTTTTTTCTCAACCATGAAGTTCTGTTTCTGAAAACATTCTCTAATATCCTTTTTACTCAAACCATTTTCAAACCCATTAATGAGTGCTTGATAACAAGGTTGAAACAGAGTAGTTGAAAATATATACAAGTTGTCATAGTCTAAATAATCATCTCCTTCAAATTTATCCAATAGTAAATTCATCAGCAAATTGGTTTTACCACATCCTGATTTTCCTATGATGCAAGCTCTTATTGAAGAAGGAAGTAATGGATTATTTTTTCGAATGGAGTAATAATTTTTAATAGAATAATCGGCAAAGTCAGATGACATAATTTAATGTGTAATAAATGGTTTATTTATTTCTTAATCTTAGATCTAATGAGAAGTCATTTCAGTTTGATTTTCCTCAAGACTTCAAACCCAAATCTATAGCCGTTGTAAAAGTTGATGGAACTCTAGATCGAAATGAAAATAAGTTTATATATCTATCTTGTAGTCTTATATGTGATTCTTTCATGAATGAAAAGCAGAGTAACATAATTTGTAAGTTTTCTTCAACTCATAGTAAAACCATAAAATATGAACCAATAAATTTAATCTATCATAAAACTGCTAACACTTGTAACACATTAACTTTAAAACTTGTTGATGCAGAAAATAAACTTATTGAATATAATGATTGTAATATTTTTGTAGAGCTACACATTATCTAAATTCTTTTAAAACCAGAACCACTTTTAAGAATCTTCAAGAAGTCTTTATTTGTTTTAGATAGGTTTGTCTTTTTATGTGGAGTCTGTTTAGTATCTTTTTGTTTTGTAGTTTGTTTTCGAATTTCTTCAGGAATATTTTCTACAAGTTCTACTTTAGGTTTTTCTTCTGAACCCATAATTAAATAACTAGAAGCATTTCCAGCATTAAAGAATCTCATTTATTTAGTTAAAAATTAATCAACAGTAAGAGATTGAATAGACGGACGATGCACCATTTCTCTTAGTTCTACAGCCTCATACTCCCTTTTCCTTTTTCTATTTTTTCTATTAATAAAAGTTTTTGGAGAAAGTATCATCCAAAATGATCTAGCTATAAATAGGTATACGAACATTGCTGGCAAAGTAACACCAACTCTCCAAAGTCTAAGCCACCATTTTCCAAAGAAACCTTCTACATCATCTAAAATCTCATGAGGTAAAGTAGAGTCTTGATTCTTAACATGAACTTCAATAGAGACATCAGACTTTTCTCTCATTTCTTCTATCAGCTCCTCTTCAATATTAGTTTTCATGTCTAGAAGAATGTGTTCATGGAATACTACTTTATCGTCTAAGAACTTTAAATCATACTCTTTGAAATCTTTCATATTAGTAATGTTAGTTCTATAATCAATCATGGGGTGAAGCTGAGGTTTACTTGATATCACTCCTCCAAAATTATCATTCTTGTAATACCAAATTTTATCTCCAAGACTTTTTATCTTGATTGGGATCTGACCTAGAGTGAGTGCAAGACTTAATTTGTATCCATCAAAATGAGTAACATCGATAAAGTCAATCTCTTCTTCATCAATTTCTTTACAAAATGTAACTTGTACTATTGGATCCTGAGAATCTATGAATCTCACTTTGATGGCTGAGTGATTCAATTGTTTTTGAATGTATCTCCTTGGACTTTCTCTTATAAGACTTTCAAGAACTTCATTTTGCTCGTTGAAAATATCACACATTACTTCTGTAGTATGTCGAAGAAGATTGTTAGATTGGTTTTCTAGATATTGAAACTCTCCTGCAGCTTGGAAATCGGAGTACAACTCTCTTTTTCTTCTTTGTTTTCCAGTCTCGAATAGTTCATAATTTGCTATCCTCTTTATAAATTCTGTGTAACTTGAGAATGCATCACAGCTTTCTCTGATAGTTTTGTATTCATCATAAGTTGGTAGAATAGCACAATCTTCTTTAATACTCAAATATTCTTCATATCCTGGGAATGGTAAAGGTTTCCAAGTTTCATCTGTTGATAAATTTAAGTGTTGTTCTTTTTCATAATTTGCAATGTTGTTTATAAAATCTGTATAAGTTGTAAGTGAATCACATCCTTCTCTGCTATTCTTGAATGCTTCATAACTAGGTAGGTTGTCGCAATCTTGTTTGATCTTTAAATATTCATCATAATTTGGTAATGGGAGTGGTTGGAAGATTTCTCTTTTGGTTCTGTTGGATTTTTTGTCTCCACCTTTCGATTTCTGATCATAAACTGTCCAATCTTCTTCTTTCCGTTGTTTCATGAGTTCTTTCTTTTCTTTTTCTTGCTTCTTTTTCTCAAATTCTTCTTCCCTCTTCAGCTTTTCTTGTTTCCTCTTTTCAAAATCAGCCTCATATTGTTTTTGTCTTTCTTGTTCCCGTCTCCTACTATCTTCTTGCTCCCACTTTCTCTGTTGTTCCTCTTGTTCACGTTTTCTTCTGTCGTCCTCCTGTTGTTGTCTTTGACGTTGAATATCTTGTTGAGAATATGATGGGATTGGAATAGGAATGTGTCTTGGAGAATATTGAGATCTTTCAATTCTTTTTACAGCAAAGCCTTCATCACTGATCATCAGATTTGAGTTGCAATCTTGTACTGTTTTGTTTGTTTGGAAGTTCAATGCAATTTGGTTTTTATTGTTAACCCAAAGTTTATTGTTATACATCCCATCAAGTATTCCAATAGAGATGAATTGGCATTTCTGATCTCTGTTAACATCCCATGTGATAATCTCATTTTTCTTGATCTCACAAAAACCGTCTTGATACTTGCAATTGTTCATATCAGCTAAAATATTGGTTGGCTTAGATTGATTGAAATGTGAATAAACTTTTGTTTCAATAACTATACAATTTTCTTTGTGGAACCTTTTGGGAGAGAAGAAGCTTGTAAATCTATTTGGGTAATCAACTTCAATTTTATTATTTGTACTCCATATGTTAGAACTACCTTTTGATAAAGTTCCGTATCCACATTTCTTACTATTGATCATTTCTCTACATTCGGCAAGTGTGATGGGATAGTTATTCAATTCTTTTTCTACTGTATGTTCATATCCAGAAAAGTCTGTGTACATTGAAACCTCACTGACTAATTTTTTACAAAGTTTAGCATCTGAAATATACTCTATGATATTGGGTTTGAAAACTTCATATTGAACTGATTCTGATTTTGAGTTAAGGATTCTATGATAATTACATTTGTGTAGTTTTGGGATTCTAAAATATTGAACTGGTGAGTTGTCTATACAAATAATGGGTTTACCTAATGTACTTTGATATAAAGTTAAAAAGAAAATCACCACAGATATTATTCTCATTTATTACTTTTGAAAATTAGTAAATAAAATTTCCCTAAATAAATTGAAAATGATTGAAGCTGTTGATAGGATATTAGTAGTTGATACCCCTATTGTGAGTGACACCTCTATACAAAAAGAGAATCTGATAAGCATATTTCCTTCCTCTGGATCTAGTTTGAACCAACATGGAGAAATCAATTTTGTCATAGAAACGTGTGATCAATACCTACACTTACACAAGTCTTATATTTATATGGAATGCGAACTATCGAAATCAGATGACACTGCGTTGGCTGAAACAGATGAGGTCTCGTTGACTAATAATGCACCAATGTTTTTGTTTGATAGAGCAACTTATACCATGGATGGTATGCAAGTTGAAAGTATAATGGATCCTGGTAGAGCTAGTCTGATGAAGGGGCTTTTAACATATAGCAGTACCATGAATAAACAAAACACTTTTGGATGGATTCTAGAAACTAAAGATATTATTACATACAAGATAAACAAATATACAAAAAATAGAAAAGGAAGTATTACTTTCTGTATCCCACTAACTCACATATTTGGATTTGCTGAATGTTATAATAAAATAGTTTATGGTAGAAAGCATCAACTCACTCTCTACAGATCTCCTGAGAACAAAAATAGTATCACATCTTCTGATGCTACAAAATATACAGCTAAGATAAATATAAAAAAATTACAATGGATTATTCCAAAGATTGTTCCTAGTCTTGAAATGCAAAATAATTTGTTGAATATTTTTGAAAGTAGTAAACTTGTGCAGATGCCTTTTATTTCTAGACAGTTGGAAAGTTACAATATTCCGAATGGCAACAGAGAATTCACATGGAAATTGGGAACAAAATATGATAAAATAAAGTATATTGTGGTTGCTATGCAGAGCAATAGAGATAACAATTATCTGAATGCAGGTAAGTTTGATAACTGTGGATTGGAAGAAATTTATGTCGAGTTAAATTCAGAAAGATATCCCCATGATTGTTTAAAGTTTGACTTTGACAAGTTTAATGCTGTTCAGCAGTACAATTTTGCTAAAGAGTTTAGAAACAGTTACTATGAATCAACAAAAGATTACATTTTCATGGAAGAAGATGTATACTATTACTATTACCCCCTATTAGTATTTGATGTATCTAAACAAAATGATAGAATTATCCAATCAAGACCTGACGTTACAATAAAAGCTTCCTTTTCAAAGAGTATTGTACAAAACACAAAATGTTATTGTTTGATTATGAGTGAAAATATTGTTGAAATTAAAGATAATCGCGTTAAAGTTGTTAGTGTTTAGTTATCTTGGATCCATGAATTGAATTTCTCAGGATATCCATACCATTTTACAAACATTTCTTTTACTCCTTTCCTAGTTCTACGTTTCAGTATCTTTTCTATTTTGTATTCTTCATTGACATTATTAAACAGAGTAAGTTCTTCTTCATAAAACTTTCCTTTGATCTCTTCATCTGCTAAATCTTTAATGGAGTATGTTGTGACTTCCCCTGGATGAACTTGAGTGATTTTGAATATTTCTGTACTCCAATTAGGTAGATAACCTTTATCAAAAACAGCTTTGTACTTTGTAATTCTTACTGTATCATCTATTTTGAACTTACTTTCTATGAACTTTTCAAACATTTCTTTCGAGGAGGGGAACAGGTTTTCGTAAACTTGATCTTCATTTTCTTTTTTGGATGCTTCAATGGGAGTCATTTTTATGCTACGGTGATAATGATTATTGTATCCTTGAACTAATTTATCTAAAATATCAGTCCACTTATGATTACCTTGATGAGTGAATATTTTCCACATTTTCTCTTTAAGAGTTCTATTGAATCTTTCTATGATAGAAGCCTTCTTATCTGAGTGAGTTGAGAAATGGTGGATGTCTAAACTTTTGAATAAAGCTTTCATTTCCTGATTATAATATTCTTTTCCATTATCGGTTTGCATTTTTTGAGGTTTCCTGGTTTTGAAAATGGATTGTAAAGCACTTGCAGTTTCCTTTCCAGTTTTTGTTTTGAGTGGAACTACCCAAGCATACTTACTAAAAGAGTCAATTACCGTTAAAAGATATTTGAAGTCATTGTTTTCTTCTGCATATGGAATCATTTCAACAAGATCGGATTGCCATTGCTCATCTATATGGTGAATATAAACTCTTTGCGTTTTGAAGTTTTTACGAGCAGGTTTGTGAAGAGTGTAGACATCTTGTTCATTTAGAAATTGTTTGACTTCCTTGATTGGTCGTTTTGTTTTTCTTTGAAGTTCGTTTATACCACAGAATCCAGTTTCAGGGTTATAGTATACATCTTCTAGAGATTGTTTGAGAGGTTTGATCTTACCACCTGTTTTTATGGTGTTATTTAGACTCAAAATAGCATCTTGAAACTTGTATTTTTCTAACAGTTTTAATAAAAGTAGACAATAGTAACCACAGTGATGAGTATTGAATTTTTGTATTTGAAAAGTGGAAAACTTTATTTCGTTTTGTTTATTTTGTTTTAAATATTTTATTATTTCGGTAGGAGGGTCCAAACCAAATGAATCGAAATACAACAATCCAGTTTTGTCTTTTTTATAGCAAACCCAATGAGTACCTTTATTGTTTGAGCTGTCGAGGTTTACTATACCTACTTCTATTATTTCCGGTTTTTCTGGAAGAGTATCTCTCATAAATACTCCTCTAAAATTTTTGATATTTAAATCCTGGGATAATTTTAATAAATCTATGTTTGATAATGGTTGCAAGTCATTGTTCAGCATTTAATAAAACGTAATAATGATAAAGAATTGATGAGACAATGCTTGTTTTCATAGGTTTGTACATGTCCATTTATTAGGAACAAAAAACAGGAATGTGTAGATAAGAGTTTGACATTTATGTTCACTCCGATGACTCATTTTTGCCGTTTTTATTTAAACGATAAAAAATTTATTCGATTTACTGATTGCACAGAAAGTACTTAATGTCTGTTTCATAAGTTTTCTCGATTGGGGTTGTAGCTCAGTGGTTAGAGCGCTTGTTCAATAAATGATTAACCCATGTTCAGTTCATATCAGCACTTTCTTGCTGATTTGTTGGACATGAAAGTTAAGATCACGCGTGGTCGCCATGTTTGGGGTTCATGGCTAGGTGTTAGCAAATTCACTTTCCAGTGAAGCTGCTGTTAACACTGAACGTATCCCCTTGGTTAGACATTGAACAAGAGACGCTGGTTCAAATCCGGCCGACTCCATTGAAAGAGAGTTTTGTAAAATGTGGTGTTTTTTAAAAATATTGGTTGAAAAGTGTAAAATAATAATGATTTTTAAAATTTGAAAAAGTGGTATTATTTTCGCGCTCGGAGTGCGATTTTCGTGCTCGCCTAAAATGGGTGTTTTTCAGCTAATTGTCTTGATAATTTAAGGAAACAGAAGAGAAACTGGAGAAATATGGGTGAAAAAGGAGATTTGAAAAAATGGGTGAAAATGAAAACGGTACTATAATCCCTCATTACTATACTACTGTCCGAGCAGGATCTTGGAGTTTTCTGCCAACTCGTCAGTGCTTTCCCACGAAAACAGTGATCGGTCTGACAGTGCTCCCGAACTGGTGAGCGGTAGTTGCAGGCTACTGTCCGTGTGCCTTCCGAAGTCTTGTCTCGTCGGCACTTCTTCGTTCCTATTCCAATCCTTCTGCGACCCATGGTGTCTCTGAACCACCGTGGCTGAGTCGTGTCGGATCGAAACGTTCCAGTTCAGTAGCATTTCCGTGATCCCCACTTCTAATTACTTGGTTTCCCTTTTCTTGATGTTTCCAGTTGGTGTTGGAAATCTTGTTGATGACGACGATCGATGGTTGATGAAGCGCAATACTTCCTACTAGTGTAGCGAACAAACTTAGGAGCGACTTGAGATACAGAAAAGGAAACCAGGGAGCTTACAGTGAGAGTAACCTGAGAGAGACACAACAATCCATTCTCCATATAAATTAAAATCCAAACTTCAACCATTGGAAGTCCTTGCCAGATGACATAAAACAGGGTGCAAGGAACTTCTGAGTATCCTTAGTTCTTGATTGAAGGCGAACTCAGGACCTCACTACTCGCGTACCGCTCATGTGACGTTGTTCCTGATGTAGCTGTTCTCCGAGTGAGCCGGTGAATAATAGTAGTAGAGGTCGAGAGTAAATGGTGGGACCTCCATGTAATAGTCGCCCTGTCGGCTATTGGTTTTTCTTTACGCCTTTACAAGGAGTGTTCGGGATACTAGCTCATAGGTTTATTGGATGAGAATATATAAGGGAAAGGATGTAGATGGTAAAGGGAGAGTGAGTGACATGCCTTGGCTGGATGTTATAGCCGGGGCATGTCACCCGGTCGGCGTGGTCGTAGCCCGACTGACTCGTCCTCACTCTAAGTTGGAGGCTCCGCCTCCTGCTTGTGCAGGTGTCAGAGTCTCCGTCTTGAGTCTCCGTCTCTCGGTCTCGTGGCCAGAGAGAGGGGAAAAGAGATATAAACGCAGCAGTGCTTTGAGGAGCAACTGGCGCGTTCACATTACAAAATACATCTTTGAAAAAAATTTACAAAATACATTTTTGAAAATAATTTACAAAATACATTTTCAAAAATATTTTACAAAATACATTTTTGAAAAAAATTTACAAAATACATTTTTGAAAAAAAATTACAAAATACATTCTTTAAAAAAATTTACAAAATACATTTTTGAAAAAAATTTACAAAATACATTCTTTAAAATAATTTTCAAAATACATTTTTAAAAATAATTTACAAAATACATTTTTGAAAATAATTTACAAAATACATTTTTGAAAAAAACTTACAAAATACATTTTTGAAAATAATTTACAAAATACATTTTCAAAAATATTTTACAAAATACATTTTTGAAAATAATTTACAAAATACATTTTTGAAAAAAATTTACAAAATACATTTTTGAAAATAATTTACAAAATACATTTTCAAAAATATTTTACAAAATACATTTTTGAAAAAAATTTACAAAATACATTTTTGAAAATAATTTACAAAATACATTTTTGAAAATAATTTACAAAATACATTTTTGAAAAAAATTTACAAAATACATTTTTGAAAATAATTTACAAAATACATTTTTGAAAATAATTTACAAAATACATTTTTGAAAAAAATTTACAAAATACATTTTTGAAAATAATTTACAAAATACATTTTCAAAAATATTTTACAAAATACATGTTTGAAAAAAATTTACAAAACACATTTTTGAAAAAAACTTACAAAATACATTTTTGAAAAAAATTTACAAAATACATTTTTGAAAATAATTTGCAAAATACATTTTTGAAAAAAATTTACAAAATACATTTTTGAAAAAAACTTACAAAATACATTTTTGAAAATATTTTACAAAATACATTTTTGAAATTATTTTACAAAATACATTTTTGAAAAGAATTTACAAAATACATTTTTGAAAAAAATTTGCAAAATACATTTTTGAAAATATTTTACAAAATACATTTTTGAAATTATTTTACAAAATACATTTTTGAAAAAAATTTACAAAATACATTTTTGAAATTATTTTACAAAATACATTTTTGAAAAAAATTTACAAAATACATTTTTGAAAAAAATTTACAAAATACATTTTTGAAAAAAATTTACAAAATACATTTTTGAAAATAATTTACAAAATACATTTTTGAAAATAATTTACAAAATACACTTTTTAAAATAATTTACAAAATACATTTTTGAAAAAAATTTACAAAATACAATTTTGAAAAAAATTTACAAAATACATTTTTGAAAATATTTTACAAAATACATTTTTGAAAAAAATTCACAAAATACATTTTTAAAAGGAATTTACAAAATACGTTTTCAAAAATATTTTACAAAATACGTTTTCAAAAATATTTTACAAAATACATTTTTGAAAAAAATTTACAAAATACATTTTTGAAAAAAATTTACAAAATACATTTTTGAAAAAAATTTACAAAATACATTTTCAAAAAAATTTACAAAATACATTTTTGAAAATAATTTACAAAATACATTTTCAAAAATATTTTACAAAATACATTTTTGAAAAAAATTTACAAAATACATTTTTGAAAATAATTTACAAATTACATCTTTGAAAAAAATTTACAAAATACATTTTTGAAAATAATTTACAAAATACATTTTCAAAAATATTTTACAAAATACATTTTTGAAAAAAATTTACAAAATACATTTTTGAAAAAAATTTACAAAATACATTTTTGAAAATAATTTACAAAATACACTTTTTAAAATAATTTACAAAATACATTTTTGAAAAAAATTTACAAAATACATTTTTGAAAAAAATTTACAAAATACATTCTTTAAAATAATTTTCAAAATACATTTTTGAAAATAATTTACAAAATACATTTTCAAAAATATTTTACAAAATACATTTTTGAAAATAATTTACAAAATACATTTTCAAAAATATTTTACAAAATACATTTTTGAAAAAAATTTACAAAATACATTTTTGAAAATAATTTACAAAATACACTTTTTAAAATAATTTACAAAATACATTTTCAAAAATATTTTACAAAATACATTTTTGAAAATAATTTACAAAATACATTTTTGAAAATAATTTACAAAATACATTTTTGAAAATAATTTACAAAATACATTTTTGAAAAAAATTTACAAAATACATTTTCAAAAAAATTTACAAAATACATTTTTGAAAATAATTTACAAAATACATTTTCAAAAATATTTTACAAAATACATTTTTGAAAATAATTTACAAAATACATTTTTGAAAAAAATTTACAAAATACATTTTTGAAAAAAATTTACAAAATACATTTTCAAAAAAATTTACAAAATACATTTTTGAAAATAATTTACAAAATACATTTTCAAAAATATTTTACAAAATACATTTTTGAAAAAAATTTACAACATACATTTTTGAAAATAATTTACAAAATACATTTTTGAAAAAAATTTACAAAATACATTTTTGAAAAAAATTTACAAAATACATTTTTGAAAAAAATTTACAAAATATATTTTTGAAAATATTTTACAAAATACAATTTAAAAAAAATTTACAAAATACATTTTTGAAAAAAATTTACAAAATACATTTTCAAAAAAATTTACAAAATACATTTTTGAAAATAATTTACAAAATACATTTTCAAAAATGTTTTACAAAATACATTTTTGTAATTATTTTACAAAATACATTTTTGAAAATAATTTACAAAATACATTTTTGAAAAAAATTTACAAAATACATTTTTGAAAAAAATTTACAAAATACATTTTCAAAAAAATTTACAAAATACATTTTTGAAAATAATTTACAAAATACATTTTCAAAAATATTTTACAAAATACATTTTTGAAAAAAATTTACAACATACTTTTTTGAAAATAATTTACAAAATACATTTTTGAAAAAAATTTACAAAATACATTTTTGAAAAAAATTTACAAAATACATTTTCAAAAAAATTTACAAAATACATTTTTGAAAACAATTTACAAAATACATTTTCAAAAATATTTTACAAAATACATTTTTGAAAAAAATTTACAAAATACATTTTTGAAAATAATTTACAAAATACACTTTTTAAAATAATTTACAAAATACATTTTTGAAAAAAATTTACAAAATACATTTTTGAAATTATTTTACAAAATACATTTTTGAAAAAAATTTACAAAATACATTTTCTATTTTACAAAATACATTTTCAAAAATATTTTACAAAATACATTTTTGAAAAAAATTTACAAAATACATTTTTGAAAATAATTTACAAAATACATTTTTGAAAATAATTTACAAAATACATTTTTGAAAATATTTTACAAAATACATTTTCAAAAATATTTTACAAAATACATCTTTGAAAAAAATTTACAAAATACATTTTTGAAATTATTTTACAAAATACATTTTTGAAAAAAATTTACAAAATACATTTTTGAAATAAATTTACAAAATACATTTTTGAAAAAAATTTACAAAATACATTTTCAAAAAAATTTTACAAAAATACATTTTTGAAAAAAATTTACAAAATACATTTTTGAAAATAATTTACAAAACACATTTTTGAAAATATTTTACAAAATACATTTTTGAAAAAAATTTACAAATACATTTTCAAAAAAATTTACAAAATACATTTTTGAAAATAATTTACAAAATACATTTTCAAAAATATTTTACAAAATACATTTTTTGAAAAAAATTTACAAAATACATTTTTGAAAATAATTTACAAAATACATTTTCAAAAATATTTTACAAAATACATTTTTGAAAAAAAATTTACAAAATACATTTTTGAAAAAAATTTACAAAATACATTTTTGAAAATAATTTACAAAACACATTTTTGAAAATATTTTACAAAATACATTTTTGAAAATAATTTACAAAATACATTTTTGAAAAAAACTTACAAAATACATTTTCAAAAATATTTTACAAAATACATTTTTGAAAATAATTTACAAAATACATTTTTGAAAAAAATTTACAAAATACATTTTTGAAAATAATTTACAAAATACATTTTCAAAAATATTTTACAAAATACATTTTTGAAAAAAATTTACAAAATACATTTTTGAAAATAATTTACAAAATACATTTTTGAAAAAAATTTACAAAATACATTTTCGAAAAAAATTTACAAAATACATTTTCAAAAAATTTTACAAAAAACATTTTCAAAAATATTTTACAAAATACATTTTTGAAAAAAATTTACAAAATACATCTTTGAAAAAAATTTACAAAATACATTTTTGAAAATAATTTACAAAATACATTTTCAAAAATATTTTACAAAATACATGTTTGAAAAAAATTTACAAAACACATTTTTGAAAAAAACTTACAAAATACATTTTTGAAAAAAATTTACAAAATACATTTTTGAAAATAATTTGCAAAATACATTTTTGAAAAAAATTTACAAAATACATTTTTGAAAAAAACTTACAAAATACATTTTTGAAAATATTTTACAAAATACATTTTTGAAATTATTTTACAAAATACATTTTTGAAAAGAATTTACAAAATACATTTTTGAAAAAAATTTGCAAAATACATTTTTGAAAATATTTTACAAAATACATTTTTGAAATTATTTTACAAAATACATTTTTGAAAAAAATTTACAAAATACATTTTTGAAAAAAATTTACAAAATACATTTTCAAAAATATTTTACAAAATACATTTTTGAAAAAAATTTACAAAATACATTTTTGAAAATAATTTACAAAATACATTTTCAAAAATAATTTACAAAATACATCTTTGAAAAAAATTTACAAAACACATCTTTGAAAATATTTGCATCTTTGAAAATATTTGCATCTTTGAAAATATTTGTAAAAAGAAAAAAATTTACAAAATACATTTTTGAAAATAATTAACAAAATACACTTTTTGAAATAATTTACAAAACACATTTTTGAAAATGATTTACAAAATAAATTTTCAAAAATATTTTACAAAATACATTTTTGAAAAAAATTTACAAAATACATTTTTGAAAATATTTTACAAAATACATCTTTGAAATTATTTTACAAAATACATTTTTGAAAAAAATTTACAAAATACATTTTTGAAATTATTTTACAAAATACATTTTTGAAAAAAATTTACAAAATACACTTTCAAAAAAATTTACAAAATACATTTTTGAAAATAATTTACAAAATAGATTTCTGAAAATAATTTACAAAATACATTTTCTATTTTACAAAATACATTTTCAAAAATATTTTACAAAATACATTTTTGAAAATATTTTACAAAATACATTTTCAAAAATATTTTACAAAATACATTTTCAAAAAAATTTACAAAATACATTTTTGAAAATAATTTACAAAATACATTTTTGAAAATATTTTACAAAATACATTTTCAAAAATATTTTACAAAATACATCTTTGAAAAAAATTTACAAAATACATTTTTGAAATTATTTTACAAAATACATTTTTGAAAAAAATTTACAAAATACATTTTTGAAATAAATTTACAAAATACATTTTTGAAAAAAATTTACAAAATACATTTTCAAAAAAATTTTACAAAATACATTTTTGAAAAAAATTTACAAAATACATTTTTGAAAATAATTTACAAAACACATTTTTGAAAATATTTTACAAAATACATTTTTGAAAAAAATTTACAAAATACATTTTCAAAAAAATTTACAAAATACATTTTTGAAAATAATTTACAAAATACATTTTCAAAAATATTTTACAAAATACATTTTTTGAAAAAAATTTACAAAATACATTTTTGAAAATAATTTACAAAATACATTTTCAAAAATATTTTACAAAATACATTTTTGAAAAAAAATTTACAAAATACATTTTTGAAAAAAATTTACAAAATACATTTTCAAAAATATTTTACAAAATACATTTTTGAAAAAAATTTACAAAATACATTTTTGAAAATAATTTACAAAATACACTTTTTAAAAATATTTTACAAAATACATTTTTGAAAAAAATTTACAAAATACATTTTTGAAAATAATTTACAAAATACACTTTTTAAAATAATTTACAAAATACATTTTTGAAAAAAATTTACAAAATACATTTTTGAAAATAATTTACAAAATACATTTTCAAAAATATTTTACAAAATACATTTTTGAAAAAAATTTACAAAATACATTTTTGAAAATAATTTACAAAATACATTTTTGAAAAAAATTTACAAAATACATTTTCGAAAAAAATTTACAAAATACATTTTCAAAAAATTTTACAAAAAACATTTTCAAAAATATTTTACAAAATACATTTTTGAAAAAAATTTACAAAATACATCTTTGAAAAAAATTTACAAAATACATTTTTGAAAATAATTTACAAAATACATTTTCAAAAATATTTTACAAAATACATGTTTGAAAAAAATTTACAAAACACATTTTTGAAAAAAACTTACAAAATACATTTTTGAAAAAAATTTACAAAATACATTTTTGAAAATAATTTGCAAAATACATTTTTGAAAAAAATTTACAAAATACATTTTTGAAAAAAACTTACAAAATACATTTTTGAAAATATTTTACAAAATACATTTTTGAAATTATTTTACAAAATACATTTTTGAAAAGAATTTACAAAATACATTTTTGAAAAAAATTTGCAAAATACATTTTTGAAAATATTTTACAAAATACATTTTTGAAATTATTTTACAAAATACATTTTTGAAAAAAATTTACAAAATACATTTTTGAAAAAAATTTACAAAATACATTTTCAAAAATATTTTACAAAATACATTTTTGAAAAAAATTTACAAAATACATTTTTGAAAATAATTTACAAAATACACTTTTTAAAAATATTTTACAAAATACATTTTTGAAAAAAATTTACAAAATACATTTTTGAAAATAATTTACAAAATACACTTTTTAAAATAATTTACAAAATACATTTTTGAAAAAAATTTACAAAATACATTTTTGAAAATAATTTACAAAATACATTTTCAAAAATATTTTACAAAATACATTTTTGAAAAAAATTTACAAAATACATTTTTGAAAATAATTTACAAAATACATTTTTGAAAAAAATTTACAAAATACATTTTCGAAAAAAATTTACAAAATACATTTTCAAAAAATTTTACAAAAAACATTTTCAAAAATATTTTACAAAATACATTTTTGAAAAAAATTTACAAAATACATCTTTGAAAAAAATTTACAAAATACATTTTTGAAAATAATTTACAAAATACATTTTCAAAAATATTTTACAAAATACATGTTTGAAAAAAATTTACAAAACACATTTTTGAAAAAAACTTACAAAATACATTTTTGAAAAAAATTTACAAAATACATTTTTGAAAATAATTTGCAAAATACATTTTTGAAAAAAATTTACAAAATACATTTTTGAAAAAAACTTACAAAATACATTTTTGAAAATATTTTACAAAATACATTTTTGAAATTATTTTACAAAATACATTTTTGAAAAGAATTTACAAAATACATTTTTGAAAAAAATTTGCAAAATACATTTTTGAAAATATTTTACAAAATACATTTTTGAAATTATTTTACAAAATACATTTTTGAAAAAAATTTACAAAATACATTTTTGAAAAAAATTTACAAAATACATTTTCAAAAATATTTTACAAAATACATTTTTGAAAAAAATTTACAAAATACATTTTTGAAAATAATTTACAAAATACACTTTTTAAAAATATTTTACAAAATACATTTTTGAAAAAAATTTACAAAATACATTTTTGAAAATAATTTACAAAATACACTTTTTAAAATAATTTACAAAATACATTTTTGAAAAAAATTTACAAAATACATTTTTGAAAAAAATTTACAAAATACATTCTTTAAAGTAATTTTCAAAATACATTTTTAAAAATAATTTACAAAATACATTTTTGAAAATAATTTACAAAATACATTTTTGAAAAAAACTTACAAAATACATTTTTGAAAATAATTTACAAAATACATTTTCAAAAATATTTTACAAAATACATTTTTGAAAATATTTTACAAAATACATTTTCAAAAATATTTTACAAAATACATTTTCAAAAAAATTTACAAAATACATTTTTGAAAATAATTTACAAAATACATTTTTGAAAATAATTTACAAAATACATTTTCTATTTTACAAAATACATTTTCAAAAATATTTTACAAAATACATTTTTGAAAATATTTTACAAAATACATTTTCAAAAATATTTTACAAAATACATCTTTGAAAAAAATTTACAAAATACATTTTTGAAAAGAATTAACAAAATACATTTTCAAAAAAATTTACAAAATACATTTTTGAAAATAATTTACAAAATACATTTTCAAAAATATTTTACAAAATACATTTTTTGAAAAAAATTTACAAAATACATTTTTGAAAATAATTTACAAAATACATTTTCAAAAATATTTTACAAAATACATTTTTGAAAAAAAATTTACAAAATACATTTTTGAAAATAATTTACAAAATACATTTTTGAAAATAATTTACAAAATACACTTTTTAAAATAATTTACAAAATACATTTTTGAAAAAAATTTACAAAATACATTTTTGAAAAAAATTTACAAAATACATTTTTGAAAATAATTTACAAAATACATTTTTGAAAATAATTTACAAAATACACTTTTTAAAATATTTTACAAAATACATTTTTGAAAAAAAATTTACAAAATACATTTTTGAAAATAATTTACAAAATATACTTTTTAAAATAATTTACAAAATACATTTTTGAAAAAAATTTACAAAATACATTTTTGAAAAAAATTTACAAAATACATTCTTTAAAATAATTTTCAAAATACATTTTTAAAAATAATTTACAAAATACATTTTTGAAAATAATTTACAAAATACATTTTTGAAAAAAACTTACAAAATACATTTTTGAAAATAATTTACAAAATACATTTTCAAAAATATTTTACAAAATACATTTTTGAAAATAATTTACAAAATACATTTTTGAAAAAAATTTACAAAATACATTTTTGAAAATAATTTACAAAATACATTTTCAAAAATATTTTACAAAATACATTTTTGAAAAAAATTTACAAAATACTGAAGAGGTTGAAGTCAGATGGCGGACTTCACCACTTCTGCGAAGCGCTATCGCGCTTCTTGGAGATCTTTCCTAGGTAGCCTGCGCGTATTGTTAGCGAGCATGTGACGACGGTCGATTGCGTGTAAAAGGCGAGATGATACACGAAACACGTTTATTTTTGGCGGAAAACCCCGCGAAGGGATGAAAAACCGCCAAGTGCTCCGGCCCTTAGTGCAGAGAGGGCTTACAATACAAGTAGGTTTGGGCAGAAGAGAGGTTACCGCGCGAACACTGACTGGACATCAAAAGCTAGTGAGGGAAAGCAGAGAGAGAAAAGATAAAGATACTAAATCGCGCGTTTCCTTCGTGCAGAGCTTCCGGCGACTTGTGCGTGGAAGAATTTGGAAATCGCGGCGAGAAAACGAGGAGAAGCAGCTGTCATCTCCATTGCAGAGGGCGCTAAAATCTTAGGGCCTAAAAACTCTAGTCAGAAGCTGAAACGTTAGGATTACTGTGGCGGTACGCGTTGTCGTGACGAGACCCGCGGACTACGGTAACACTCGTCGTTCGCGTGTGTCGAGTCGGCGGGAAATTTGAATATGTATTGCTCCCTTCTCTTGGAGGAGTGATGAGAGTTTGGAGCGGACTCATCATGCGGGAATTGCATTTTCCTCGTGAGAGGAAAATCGTTGAGCGACAGTGGGTAGACCACTGGAGTCTCAACAAATACATTTTTGAAAATAATTTACAAAATACATTTTTGAAAAAAATTTACAAAATACATTTTCGAAAAAAATTTACAAAATACATTTTCAAAAAATTTTACAAAAAACATTTTCAAAAATATTTTACAAAATACATTTTTGAAAAAAATTTACAAAATACATCTTTGAAAAAAATTTACAAAACACATTTTTGAAAAAAACTTACAAAATACATTTTTGAAAAAAATTTACAAAATACATTTTTGAAAATAATTTGCAAAATACATTTTTGAAAAAAATTTACAAAATACATTTTTGAAAAAAACTTACAAAATACATTTTTGAAACTATTTTACAAAATACATTTTTGAAATTATTTTACAAAATACATTTTTGAAAAGAATTTACAAAATACATTTTTGAAAAAAATTTGCAAAATACATTTTTGAAAATATTTTACAAAATACATTTTTGAAATTATTTTACAAAATACATTTTTGAAAAAAATTTACAAAATACATTTTTGAAAAAAATTTACAAAATACATTTTCAAAAATATTTTACAAAATACATTTTTGAAAAAAATTTACAAAATACATTTTTGAAAATAATTTACAAAATACACTTTTTAAAAATATTTTACAAAATACATTTTTGAAAAAAATTTACAAAATACATTTTTGAAAATAATTTACAAATTACACTTTTTAAAATAATTTACAAAATACATTTTTGAAAAAAATTTACAAAATACATTTTTGAAAAAAATTTACAAAATACATTCTTTAAAATAATTTTCAAAATACATTTTTAAAAATAATTTACAAAATACATTTTTGAAAATAATTTACAAAATACATTTTTGAAAAAAACTTACAAAATACATTTTTGAAAATAATTTACAAAATACATTTTCAAAAATATTTTACAAAATACATTTTTGTAAAAAATTTACAAAATACATTTTTGAAAATAATTTACAAAATACACTTTTTAAAATAATTTACAAAATACATTTCTGAAATAAATTTACAAAATACATTTTTGAAAAAAATTTACAAAATACATTTTCAAAAATATTTTACAAAATACATTTTTGAAAATAATTTACAAAACACATTTTTGATAATAATTTAAAAAATACATTTTTGAAAAAAATTTACAAAACACATTTTTTAAAAAAATTTACAAAATACATTTTTGAAAATAATTTACAAAATACATTTTCAAAAATATTTTACAAAATACATTTTGAAAAATAATTTACAAAATACATCTTTGAAAAAAATTTACAAAATACATTTTTGAAAATAATTTACAAAATACATTTTTGAAAAAAACTTACAAAATACATTTTTGAAAATAATTTACAAAATACATTTTCAAAAATATTTTACAAAATACATTTTTGAAAAAAATTTACAAAATACATTTTTGAAAATAATTTACAAAATACACTTTTTAAAATAATTTACAAAATACATTCTTTAAAATAATTTTCAAAATACATTTTTAAAAATAATTTACAAAATACATTTTTGAAAATAATTTACAAAATACATTTTTGAAAAAAACTTACAAAATACATTTTTGAAAATAATTTACAAAATACATTTTCAAAAATATTTTACAAAATACATTTTTGAAAAAAATTTACAAAATACATTTTTGAAAATAATTTACAAAATACATTTTTGAAAAAAATTTACAAAATACATTTTCGAAAAAAATTTACAAAATACATTTTTGAAGAAAATTTACAAAATACATTTTTGAAAATAATTTACAAAATACATTTTTGAAAAAAACTTACAAAATACATTTTTGAAAATAATTTACAAAATACATTTTCAAAAATATTTTACAAAATACATTTTTGAAAAAAATTTACAAAATACATTTTTGAAAAAAATTTACAAAATACATTTTCGAAAAAAATTTACAAAACACATTTTCAAAAAATTTTACAAAAAACATTTTCAAAAATATTTTACAAAATACATTTTTGAAAAAAATTTACAAAATACATCTTTGAAAAAAATTTACAAAATACATTTTTGAAAATAATTTACAAAATACATTTTCAAAAATATTTTACAAAATACATTTTTGAAAATAATTTACAAAATACATTTTCAAAAATATTTTACAAAATACATCTTTGAAAAAAATTTACAAAATACATTTTTGAAAATAATTTACAAAAAACATTTTCAAAAATATTTTACAAAATACATTTTTGAAAAAAATTTACAAAATACATTTTTGAAAAAAAATTTACAAAATACATTTTTGAAAATAATTTACAAAATACATTTTTGAAAATAATTTACAAAATACACTTTTTAAAATAATTTACAAAATACATTTTTGAAAAAAAATTTACAAAATACATTTTTGAAAATAATTTACAAAATACATTTTCAAAAATATTTTACAAAATACATTTTTGAAAATATTTTACAAAATACATTTTCAAAAATATTTTACAAAATACATTTTCAAAAAAATTTACAAAATACATTTTTGAAAATAATTTACAAAATACATTTTTGAAAATAATTTACAAAATACATTTTCTATTTTACAAAATACATTTTCAAAAATATTTTACAAAATACATTTTTGAAAATATTTTACAAAATACATTTTCAAAAATATTTTACAAAATACATTTTCAAAAAAATTTACAAAATACATTTTTGAAAATAATTTACAAAATACATTTTTGAAAATAATTTACAAAATACATTTTCTATTTTACAAAATACATTTTCAAAAATATTTTACAAAATACATTTTTGAAAATATTTTACAAAATACATTTTCAAAAATATTTTACAAAATACATCTTTGAAAAAAATTTACAAAATACATTTTTGAAAAGAATTAACAAAATACATTTTCAAAAAAATTTACAAAATACATTTTTGAAAATAATTTACAAAATACATTTTCAAAAATATTTTACAAAATACATTTTTTGAAAAAAATTTACAAAATACATTTTTGAAAATAATTTACAAAATACATTTTCAAAAATATTTTACAAAATACATTTTTGAAAAAAAATTTACAAAATACATTTTTGAAAATAATTTACAAAATACATTTTTGAAAATAATTTACAAAATACACTTTTTAAAATAATTTACAAAATACATTTTTGAAAAAAATTTACAAAATACATTTTTGAAAAAAATTTACAAAATACATTTTTGAAAATAATTTACAAAATACATTTTTGAAAATAATTTACAAAATACACTTTTTAAAATATTTTACAAAATACATTTTTGAAAAAAAATTTACAAAATACATTTTTGAAAATAATTTACAAAATATACTTTTTAAAATAATTTACAAAATACATTTTTGAAAAAAATTTACAAAATACATTTTTGAAAAAAATTTACAAAATACATTCTTTAAAATAATTTTCAAAATACATTTTTAAAAATAATTTACAAAATACATTTTTGAAAATAATTTACAAAATACATTTTTGAAAAAAACTTACAAAATACATTTTTGAAAATAATTTACAAAATACATTTTCAAAAATATTTTACAAAATACATTTTTGAAAATAATTTACAAAATACATTTTTGAAAAAAATTTACAAAATACATTTTTGAAAATAATTTACAAAATACATTTTCAAAAATATTTTACAAAATACATTTTTGAAAAAAATTTACAAAATACTGAAGAGGTTGAAGTCAGATGGCGGACTTCACCACTTCTGCGAAGCGCTATCGCGCTTCTTGGAGATCTTTCCTAGGTAGCCTGCGCGTATTGTTAGCGAGCATGTGACGACGGTCGATTGCGTGTAAAAGGCGAGATGATACACGAAACACGTTTATTTTTGGCGGAAAACCCCGCGAAGGGATGAAAAACCGCCAAGTGCTCCGGCCCTTAGTGCAGAGAGGGCTTACAATACAAGTAGGTTTGGGCAGAAGAGAGGTTACCGCGCGAACACTGACTGGACATCAAAAGCTAGTGAGGGAAAGCAGAGAGAGAAAAGATAAAGATACTAAATCGCGCGTTTCCTTCGTGCAGAGCTTCCGGCGACTTGTGCATGGAAGAATTTGGAAATCGCGGCGAGAAAACGAGGAGAAGCAGCTGTCATCTCCATTGCAGAGGGCGCTAAAATCTTAGGGCCTAAAAACTCTAGTCAGAAGCTGAAACGTTAGGATTACTGTGGCGGTACGCGTTGTCGTGACGAGACCCGCGGACTACGGTAACACTCGTCGTTCGCGTGTGTCGAGTCGGCGGGAAATTTGAATATGTATTGCTCCCTTCTCTTGGAGGAGTGATGAGAGTTTGGAGCGGACTCATCATGCGGGAATTGCATTTTCCTCGTGAGAGGAAAATCGTTGAGCGACAGTGGGTAGACCACTGGAGTCTCAACAAATACATTTTTGAAAATAATTTACAAAATACATTTTTGAAAAAAATTTACAAAATACATTTTCGAAAAAAATTTACAAAATACATTTTCAAAAAATTTTACAAAAAACATTTTCAAAAATATTTTACAAAATACATTTTTGAAAAAAATTTACAAAATACATCTTTGAAAAAAATTTACAAAACACATTTTTGAAAAAAACTTACAAAATACATTTTTGAAAAAAATTTACAAAATACATTTTTGAAAATAATTTGCAAAATACATTTTTGAAAAAAATTTACAAAATACATTTTTGAAAAAAACTTACAAAATACATTTTTGAAACTATTTTACAAAATACATTTTTGAAATTATTTTACAAAATACATTTTTGAAAAGAATTTACAAAAATACATTTTTGAAAAAAATTTGCAAAATACATTTTTGAAAATATTTTACAAAATACATTTTTGAAATTATTTTACAAAATACATTTTTGAAAAAAATTTACAAAATACATTTTTGAAAAAAATTTACAAAATACATTTTCAAAAATATTTTACAAAATACATTTTTGAAAAAAATTTACAAAATACATTTTTGAAAATAATTTACAAAATACACTTTTTAAAAATATTTTACAAAATACATTTTTGAAAAAAATTTACAAAATACATTTTTGAAAATAATTTACAAATTACACTTTTTAAAATAATTTACAAAATACATTTTTGAAAAAAATTTACAAAATACATTTTTGAAAAAAATTTACAAAATACATTCTTTAAAATAATTTTCAAAATACATTTTTAAAAATAATTTACAAAATACATTTTTGAAAATAATTTACAAAATACATTTTTGAAAAAAACTTACAAAATACATTTTTGAAAATAATTTACAAAATACATTTTCAAAAATATTTTACAAAATACATTTTTGTAAAAAATTTACAAAATACATTTTTGAAAATAATTTACAAAATACACTTTTTAAAATAATTTACAAAATACATTTCTGAAATAAATTTACAAAATACATTTTTGAAAAAAATTTACAAAATACATTTTCAAAAATATTTTACAAAATACATTTTTGAAAATAATTTACAAAACACATTTTTGATAATAATTTAAAAAATACATTTTTGAAAAAAATTTACAAAACACATTTTTTAAAAAAATTTACAAAATACATTTTTGAAAATAATTTACAAAATACATTTTCAAAAATATTTTACAAAATACATTTTGAAAAATAATTTACAAAATACATCTTTGAAAAAAATTTACAAAATACATTTTTGAAAATAATTTACAAAATACATTTTTGAAAAAAACTTACAAAATACATTTTTGAAAATAATTTACAAAATACATTTTCAAAAATATTTTACAAAATACATTTTTGAAAAAAATTTACAAAATACATTTTTGAAAATAATTTACAAAATACACTTTTTAAAATAATTTACAAAATACATTCTTTAAAATAATTTTCAAAATACATTTTTAAAAATAATTTACAAAATACATTTTTGAAAATAATTTACAAAATACATTTTTGAAAAAAACTTACAAAATACATTTTTGAAAATAATTTACAAAATACATTTTCAAAAATATTTTACAAAATACATTTTTGAAAAAAATTTACAAAATACATTTTTGAAAATAATTTACAAAATACATTTTTGAAAAAAATTTACAAAATACATTTTCGAAAAAAATTTACAAAATACATTTTTGAAGAAAATTTACAAAATACATTTTTGAAAATAATTTACAAAATACATTTTTGAAAAAAACTTACAAAATACATTTTTGAAAATAATTTACAAAATACATTTTCAAAAATATTTTACAAAATACATTTTTGAAAAAAATTTACAAAATACATTTTTGAAAATAATTTACAAAATACATTTTTGAAAAAAATTTACAAAATACATTTTCGAAAAAAATTTACAAAACACATTTTCAAAAAATTTTACAAAAAACATTTTCAAAAATATTTTACAAAATACATTTTTGAAAAAAATTTACAAAATACATCTTTGAAAAAAATTTACAAAATACATTTTTGAAAATAATTTACAAAATACATTTTCAAAAATATTTTACAAAATACATTTTTGAAAATAATTTACAAAATACATTTTCAAAAATATTTTACAAAATACATCTTTGAAAAAAATTTACAAAATACATTTTTGAAAATAATTTACAAAAAACATTTTCAAAAATATTTTACAAAATACATTTTTGAAAAAAATTTACAAAATACATTTTTGAAAAAAAATTTACAAAATACATTTTTGAAAATAATTTACAAAATACATTTTTGAAAATAATTTACAAAATACACTTTTTAAAATAATTTACAAAATACATTTTTGAAAAAAAATTTACAAAATACATTTTTGAAAATAATTTACAAAATACATTTTTGAAAATAATTTACAAAATACACTTTTTAAAATAATTTACAAAATACATTTTTGAAAAAAATTTACAAAATACATTTTTGAAAAAAATTTACAAAATACATTTTTGAAAATAATTTACAAAATACATTTTTGAAAATAATTTACAAAATACACTTTTTAAAATATTTTACAAAATACATTTTTGAAAAAAAATTTACAAAATACATTTTTGAAAATAATTTACAAAATATACTTTTTAAAATGATTTACAAAATACATTTTTGAAAAAAATTTACAAAATACATTTTTGAAAAAAATTTACAAAATACATTCTTTAAAATAATTTTCAAAATACATTTTTAAAAATAATTTACAAAATACATTTTTGAAAATAATTTACAAAATACATTTTTGAAAAAAATTTACAAAATACATCTTTGAAAAAAATTTACAAAATACATTTTTGAAAATAATTTACAAAATACATTTTCAAAAATATTTTACAAAATACATTTTTGAAAATAATTTACAAAATACATTTTCAAAAATATTTTACAAAATACATTTTTTGAAAAAAATTTACAAAATACATTTTTGAAAATAATTTACAAAATACATTTTCAAAAATATTTTACAAAATACATTTTTGAAAAAAAATTTACAAAATACATTTTTGAAAATAATTTACAAAATACATTTTTGAAAATAATTTACAAAATACACTTTTTAAAATAATTTACAAAATACATTTTTGAAAAAAAATTTACAAAATACATTTTTGAAAATAATTTACAAAATACATTTTTGAAAATAATTTACAAAATACATTTTTGAAAAAAATTTACAAAATACATTTTTGAAAAAAATTTACAAAATACATTTTTGAAAATAATTTACAAAATACATTTTTGAAAATAATTTACAAAATACACTTTTTAAAATATTTTACAAAATACATTTTTGAAAAAAAATTTACAAAATACATTTTTGAAAATAATTTACAAAATATACTTTTTAAAATAATTTACAAAATACATTTTTGAAAAAAATTTACAAAATACATTCTTTAAAATAATTTTCAAAATACATTTTTAAAAATAATTTACAAAATACATTTTTGAAAATAATTTACAAAATACATTTTTGAAAAAAACTTACAAAATACATTTTTGAAAATAATTTACAAAATACATTTTCAAAAATATTTTACAAAATACATTTTTGAAAATAATTTACAAAATACATTTTTGAAAAAAATTTACAAAATACATTTTTGAAAATAATTTACAAAATACATTTTCAAAAATATTTTACAAAATACATTTTTGAAAAAAATTTACAAAATACATTCTTTAAAATAATTTTCAAAATACATTTTTAAAAATAATTTACAAAATACATTTTTGAAAATAATTTACAAAATACATTTTTGAAAAAAACTTACAAAATACATTTTTGAAAATAATTTACAAAATACATTTTCAAAAATATTTTACAAAATACATTTTTGAAAATAATTTACAAAATACATTTTCAAAAATATTTTACAAAATACATTTTTGAAAAAAAATTTACAAAATACATTTTTGAAAATAATTTACAAAATACATTTTTGAAAATAATTTACAAAATACACTTTTTAAAATAATTTACAAAATACATTTTTGAAAAAAAATTTACAAAATACATTTTTGAAAATAATTTACAAAATACATTTTTGAAAATAATTTACAAAATACACTTTTTAAAATAATTTACAAAATACATTTTTGAAAAAAATTTACAAAATACATTTTTGAAAAAAATTTACAAAATACATTTTTGAAAATAATTTACAAAATACATTTTTGAAAATAATTTACAAAATACACTTTTTAAAATATTTTACAAAATACATTTTTGAAAAAAAATTTACAAAATACATTTTTGAAAATAATTTACAAAATATACTTTTTAAAATAATTTACAAAATACATTTTTGAAAAAAATTTACAAAATACATTTTTGAAAAAAATTTACAAAATACATTCTTTAAAATAATTTTCAAAATACATTTTTAAAAATAATTTACAAAATACATTTTTGAAAATAATTTACAAAATACATTTTTGAAAAAAACTTACAAAATACATTTTTGAAAATAATTTACAAAATACATTTTCAAAAATATTTTACAAAATACATTTTTGAAAATAATTTACAAAATACATTTTTGAAAAAAATTTACAAAATACATTTTTGAAAATAATTTACAAAATACATTTTCAAAAATATTTTACAAAATACATTTTTGAAAAAAATTTACAAAATACATTTTTGAAAATAATTTACAAAATACATTTTTGAAAAAAATTTACAAAATACATTTTCGAAAAAAATTTACAAAATACATTTTCAAAAAATTTTACAAAAAACATTTTCAAAAATATTTTACAAAATACATTTTTGAAAAAAATTTGCAAAATACATTTTTGAAAATATTTTACAAAATACATTTTTGAAATTATTTTACAAAATACATTTTTGAAAAGAATTTACAAAATACATTTTTGAAAAAAATTTGCAAAATACATTTTTGAAAATATTTTACAAAATACATTTTTGAAATTATTTTACAAAATACATTTTTGAAAAAAATTTACAAAATACATTTTTGAAAAAAATTTACAAAATACATTTTCAAAAATATTTTACAAAATACATTTTTGAAAAAAATTTACAAAATACATTTTTGAAAATAATTTACAAAATACACTTTTTAAAAATATTTTACAAAATACATTTTTGAAAAAAATTTACAAAATACATTTTTGAAAATAATTTACAAATTACACTTTTTAAAATAATTTACAAAATACATTTTTGAAAAAAATTTACAAAATACATTTTTGAAAAAAATTTACAAAATACATTCTTTAAAATAATTTTCAAAATACATTTTTAAAAATAATTTACAAAATACATTTTTGAAAATAATTTACAAAATACATTTTTGAAAAAAACTTACAAAATACATTTTTGAAAATAATTTACAAAATACATTTTCAAAAATATTTTACAAAATACATTTTTGTAAAAAATTTACAAAATACATTTTTGAAAATAATTTACAAAATACACTTTTTAAAATAATTTACAAAATACATTTTTGAAATAAATTTACAAAATACATTTTTGAAAAAAATTTACAAAATACATTTTCAAAAATATTTTACAAAATACATTTTTGAAAATAATTTACAAAACACATTTTTGATAATAATTTAAAAAATACATTTTTGAAAAAAATTTACAAAACACATTTTTTAAAAAAATTTACAAAATACATTTTTGAAAATAATTTACAAAATACATTTTCAAAAATATTTTACAAAATACATTTTGAAAAATAATTTACAAAATACATCTTTGAAAAAAATTTACAAAATACATTTTTGAAAATAATTTACAAAATACATTTTTGAAAAAAACTTACAAAATACATTTTTGAAAATAATTTACAAAATACATTTTCAAAAATATTTTACAAAATACATTTTTGAAAAAAATTTACAAAATACATTTTTGAAAATAATTTACAAAATACACTTTTTAAAATAATTTACAAAATACATTTTTGAAAAAAATTTACAAAATACATTTTTGAAGAAAATTTACAAAATACATTCTTTAAAATAATTTTCAAAATACATTTTTAAAAATAATTTACAAAATACATTTTTGAAAATAATTTACAAAATACATTTTTGAAAAAAACTTACAAAATACATTTTTGAAAATAATTTACAAAATACATTTTCAAAAATATTTTACAAAATACATTTTTGAAAAAAATTTACAAAATACATTTTTGAAAATAATTTACAAAATACATTTTTGAAAAAATTTTACAAAATACATTTTCGAAAAAAATTTACAAAATACATTTTCAAAAAATTTTACAAAAAACATTTTCAAAAATATTTTACAAAATACATTTTTGAAAAAAATTTACAAAATACATCTTTGAAAAAAATTTACAAAATACATTTTTGAAAATAATTTACAAAATACATTTTCAAAAATATTTTACAAAATACATGTTTGAAAAAAATTTACAAAACACATTTTTGAAAAAAACTTACAAAATACATTTTTGAAAAAAATTTACAAAATACATTTTTGAAAATAATTTGCAAAATACATTTTTGAAAAAAATTTACAAAATACATTTTTGAAAAAAACTTACAAAATACATTTTTGAAAATATTTTACAAAATACATTTTTGAAATTATTTTACAAAATACATTTTTGAAAAGAATTTACAAAATACATTTTTGAAAAAAATTTGCAAAATACATTTTTGAAAATATTTTACAAAATACATTTTTGAAATTATTTTACAAAATACATTTTTGAAAAAAATTTACAAAAAACATTTTTGAAAAAAATTTACAAAATACATTTTCAAAAATATTTTACAAAATACATTTTTGAAAAAAATTTACAAAATACATTTTTGAAAATAATTTACAAAATACACTTTTTAAAAATATTTTACAAAATACATTTTTGAAAATGATTTACAAAATAAATTTTCAAAAATATTTTACAAAATACATTTTTGAAAATAATTAACAAAATACACTTTTTAAAATAATTTACAAAATACATTTTTGAAAATGATTTACAAAATAAATTTTCAAAAATATTTTACAAAATACATTTTTGAAAAAAATTTACAAAATACATTTTTGAAAATAATTTACAAAATACATTTTTGAAAAAAATTTACAAAATACATTTTTGAAAAAAATTTACAAAATATATTTTTGAAAATATTTTACAAAATACATTTTCAAAAAAATTTACAAAATACATTTTTGAAAATAATTTACAAAACACATTTTTGAAAATATTTTACAAAATACATTTTTGAAAAAAATTTACAAAATACATTTTCAAAAAAATTTACAAAATACATTTTTGAAAATAATTTACAAAATAGATTTTTGAAAATAATTTACAAAATACATTTTCTATTTTACAAAATACATTTTCAAAAATATTTTACAAAATACATTTTTGAAAATATTTTACAAAATACATTTTCAAAAATATTTTACAAAATACATTTTCAAAAAAATTTACAAAATACATTTTTGAAAATAATTTACAAAATACATGTTTGAAAAAAATTTACAAAACACATTTTTGAAAAAAACTTACAAAATACATTTTTGAAAAAAATTTACAAAATACATTTTTGAAAATAATTTGCAAAATACATTTTTGAAAAAAATTTACAAAATACATTTTTGAAAAAAACTTACAAAATACATTTTTGAAAATAATTTACAAAATATTTTTTTGAAATTATTTTACAAAATACATTTTTGAAAAGAATTTACAAAATACATTTTTGAAAAAAATTTGCAAAATACATTTTTGAAAATATTTTACAAAATACATTTTTGAAATTATTTTACAAAATACATTTTTGAAAAAAATTTACAAAATACATTTTTGAAAAAAATTTACAAAATACATTTTCAAAAATATTTTACAAAATACATTTTTGAAAAAAATTTACAAAATACATTTTTGAAAAAAACTTACAAAATACATTTTTGAAAATAATTTACAAAATACATTTTCAAAAATAATTTACAAAATACATTTTCAAAAATATTTTACAAAATACATTTTTGTAAAAAATTTACAAAATACATTTTTGAAAATAATTTACAAAATACATTTTTGAAAATAATTTACAAATTACACTTTTTAAAATAATTTACAAAATACATTTTTGAAAAAAATTTACAAAATACATTTTTGAAAAAAATTTACAAAATACATTCTTTAAAATAATTTTCAAAATACATTTTTAAAAATAATTTACAAAATACATTTTTGAAAATAATTTACAAAATACATTTTTGAAAAAAACTTACAAAATACATTTTTGAAAATAATTTACAAAATACATTTTCAAAAATATTTTACAAAATACATTTTTGTAAAAAATTTACAAAATACATTTTTGAAAAAAATTTACAAAATACATTCTTTAAAATAATTTTCAAAATACACTTTTTAAAAATAATTTACAAAATACATTTTTGAAAATAATTTACAAAATACATTTTTGAAAAAAATTTACAAAATACATTCTTTAAAATAATTTTCAAAATACATTTTTAAAAATAATTTACAAAATACATTTTTGAAAATAATTTACAAAATACATTTTTGAAAAAAACTTACAAAATACATTTTTGAAAATAATTTACAAAATACATTTTCAAAAATATTTTACAAAATACATTTTTGTAAAAAATTTACAAAATACATTTTTGAAAATAATTTACAAAATACACTTTTTAAAATAATTTACAAAATACATTTTTGAAATAAATTTACAAAATACATTTTTGAAAAAAATTTACAAAATACATTTTCAAAAATATTTTACAAAATACATTTTTGAAAATAATTTACAAAACACATTTTTGATAATAATTTAAAAAATACATTTTTGAAAAAAATTTACAAAACACATTTTTTAAAAAAATTTACAAAATACATTTTTGAAAATAATTTACAAAATACATTTTCAAAAATATTTTACAAAATACATTTTGAAAAATAATTTACAAAATACATCTTTGAAAAAAATTTACAAAATACATTTTTGAAAATAATTTACAAAATACATTTTTGAAAAAAACTTACAAAATACATTTTTGAAAATAATTTACAAAATACATTTTCAAAAATATTTTACAAAATACATTTTTGAAAAAAATTTACAAAATACATTTTTGAAAATAATTTACAAAATACACTTTTTAAAATAATTTACAAAATACATTTTTGAAAAAAATTTACAAAATACATTTTTGAAGAAAATTTACAAAATACATTCTTTAAAATAATTTTCAAAATACATTTTTAAAAATAATTTACAAAATACATTTTTGAAAATAATTTACAAAACACATTTTTGATAATAATTTAAAAAATACATTTTTGAAAAAAATTTACAAAACACATTTTTTAAAAAAATTTACAAAATACATTTTTGAAAATAATTTACAAAATACATTTTCAAAAATATTTTACAAAATACATTTTGAAAAATAATTTACAAAATACATCTTTGAAAAAAATTTACAAAATACATTTTTGAAAATAATTTACAAAATACATTTTTGAAAAAAACTTACAAAATACATTTTTGAAAATAATTTACAAAATACATTTTCAAAAATATTTTACAAAATACATTTTTGAAAAAAATTTACAAAATACATTTTTGAAAATAATTTACAAAATACACTTTTTAAAATAATTTACAAAATACATTTTTGAAAAAAATTTACAAAATACATTTTTGAAGAAAATTTACAAAATACATTCTTTAAAATAATTTTCAAAATACATTTTTAAAAATAATTTACAAAATACATTTTTGAAAATAATTTACAAAATACATTTTTGAAAAAAACTTACAAAATACATTTTTGAAAATAATTTACAAAATACATTTTCAAAAATATTTTACAAAATACATTTTTGAAAATAATTTACAAAATACATTTTTGAAAAAAATTTACAAAATACATTTTTGAAAATAATTTACAAAATACATTTTCAAAAATATTTTACAAAATACATTTTTGAAAAAAATTTACAAAATACATTTTTGAAAAAAACTTACAAAATACATTTTTGAAAATATTTTACAAAATACATTTTTGAAATTATTTTACAAAATACATTTTTGAAAAGAATTTACAAAATACATTTTTGAAAAAAATTTGCAAAATACATTTTTGAAAATATTTTACAAAATACATTTTTGAAATTATTTTACAAAATACATTTTTGAAAAAAATTTACAAAAAACATTTTTGAAAAAAATTTACAAAATACATTTTCAAAAATGTTTTACAAAATACATTTTTGAAAAAAATTTACAAAGTACATTTTTGAAAATAATTTACAAAATACACTTTTTAAAAATATTTTACAAAATACATTTTTGAAAAAAATTTACAAAATACATTTTTGAAAATAATTTACAAAATACACTTTTTAAAATAATTTACAAAATACATTTTTGAAAAAAATTTACAAAATACATTTTTGAAAAAAATTTACAAAATACATTCTTTAAAATAATTTACAAAATACATTTTTGAAAAAAATTTACAAAATACATTTTCGAAAAAAATTTACAAAATACATTTTTGTCAGGCGCGGACGCTTCTCTACAATTCCCGTCAAAGCATTCCCCGATTAGTCGAAGCGAAACACTTGTTTCCCCTCCAATACCGATCGCCCGCCAGGCACAGTGCGCGTCAGCACGTGCACTGACGCACTTCGAGCGCTTGGCGCACAGCCGGCGCACCTTCTTTCTCAAGTTTGTCATTCATTCTGTTTTTTGCTTTGGTGCTGAGAGGTGACCGCTTGTCGCTCTCCAGTTCTGTTATTAAAATAAAACAGTGTCAAGGTATTGGTGTTTAGCCAATTGTTGTTAAGTGAGAGGTGTGTGTTGTGCAACGGACCGTCGTTGCCTGCCGTGCCCTCACTAGTGTGTGTTTATTCACCGAGTCGCTTGACTCGATTCGGTGACTTGGGGGCCGAACGTTATTGGAAAAGCAAACCAACACTTCATCGATAAGTGTGGGTGCGCTGGACCTGTCGTGAAACTCGAACGAGCGGGAGCGAAATTCGATCAGAGTATCGATTTTCCCAAACGTGAGGGCGAAACGAGTGAGAGAACCGCTAAGAAAACCGGTTGCTACGGAGATTTTGGAAAGTAAGCGTATATTTGGGCGATAAAACGCGCAAATAGTGCCGAAATAGTCGAGAAATCGGAAAAAGGCGAAAAATATTGATTTTTCGGAGAAAAAACGGTAATAGAGTGTTCCGGCGGTGGAAAGTGTATTGCATCCGTGACATTAACGCGTCAGAAACAGGAAAAAAGGTGGAAAACCAGAATTCTTGCAGCGTGTATATCGGAAGTGACGAGAATCATGGAGATGGAGGATGACATTCTGGAGGAGTTGCGCCTATCGGAGGAAAGTGGAACGGAGAATGGAGCTGAAGAGGAGAGGAAAAAGGCAGAGGAGAAGCAGCAACAGGTTGAGGCCGAGGCTCAAGAGAGAAGGATGAGGAAGAAGAAAGAGGTAAAATGGCAAGAAAGAATGGAACAAACGATGACGAACCTCATGCCGTATTGCAAGGCCAGTAGAGACCAGATCAAAGCGCTGTGCAAGCCACTGCTAGAGGAGGTAGAAAAGGGAAATAGAGAGATAGAAAGGATGGAGAGGGTAGTCAAAAAGAAAGAAGATGAAAGAGAAACCATGGCGAGTATAGTAGAGGCGATGCAGCAGAAAGAGGAAGAGTTGCTAAGGGAAATGGAGAAAGGGCAACCAGAGCTAGAAATGGAACGCATTGCCAGCGAGCATAACTGTGAAACTCCAGAAGAGCTGAACGCTAGGCTGAAACTAGTATATGCACTAAAAAAGGAGCTCGAGAAGGCAGAATATGAAAAGAGTATTTTCCAGGAAGAGGCTCAGAGGGAGAGAGAGAGGAAGGCCGAGGAGAAGTTAGAGGTGATGAAGGGCAAAGCGCTCATTGCCAAGCTCGAGAAGGACAACAAGAGAATAATGAAGGAGCTGAAAGAGCTGAGACTCCATCAATTCGATAATCAGCTGGTCCGAGATGGTAGGGAAGGAATAAGGAGAAAAGAAGAAGAGAAGAATGGATTGCAGACTATGGAAGAGAAGTGGAGGCGAGCGAGTTATACAAGGCAGGAAGCGGCTCCAGAGCAGAATCGTAAGTATCAGAAAGAGGTGCCACGAGGCTACCATGAGCAGACACAGGAAATCACGGATGGGGAAGAGAGTGGAGAAGAGGAAAAGTTGGAGGAAGAGATAGTAAGAGAGGAATGGGAGGAGAGAGAGGAGAGGAAAATGGGGAGTAATCCGTGGGAGATGATGATCATGGCCCAGGTAGTACCGGAACCAACAGCTTTTTCGGGAGAAGAAGCAAAAGACAGTCTAGAAACGTTTGCGGAAGTATTTCACATGAAGTATGGAGCATTCGCCGCAAGACAACAACTCATTTTGCTCGAGTCAAAGTTTTTGAAAGGGAAAGCTCTGAAGGTATTCAAGGGAATTCCGAAGGAGGAAAAGAAGACGGTATCGAGAGCAATGGAGGCATTGGCGGGGAGACTGAGAGTGTCGAAGGAAGATGAATCGCGAAGAGCTAAAGCTAACTGGGAAAGATTGAGATTGCAAGAGGGCCAAAGTTACACTGACTTCTGTATGAAAGTTGATGAGGTGGCCAGAAAGGCGTTCGCGAGAGTAGGAAGGGCAGAGTTGTCATCAACCAAAATGACTAAGCTCCAGCTGGCGTTAGAAAAGAATGAGCAACTGGGCACTATAATTGAAGCGAGACTGCTGGACGAGCCAGAAGAACTACATTATGAGAAGGCTAAGTTAGTGCTGACGAGGTTGGAAATGAGAAGTGAGGAGAAAAAAAAGAAAAAGGAAAAGGAGGGAGAAAAGGTGAAGGAGAAAGGGAAGGGAGAAGAAAGGAAGGGAGAAGAAAAGAAGATAGAGCAGAAAGGAAGTAGTCAAACTAATGTCAGAACAGGGCAGAGCATGAATGTGAACCACGGGGGGCAGAGCCAACCGATGGGTCAGAATCAGGCCGGTAAAGAACGCAACAGTGATGATGTGAGGAATCAGAGAGGGGACAGATGTGAATTCTGTGGAAACTTTGGAGCCTATCATTTGGCCACGTGTCCGAACGTGAAATGCTACAAATGCAACCAAAAAGGACACACATCGCCAAGATGCCCAAACACGAACCAACCGCCGCAGTGGAGAAGGGAGGAACAGAGGAAAGGGGAAGAAGAGAAGACGGTCCAAGTGGTGGAGGAGAAAGTGAAAGGCGAGGAAGAGGTGAAGAAAGAACGAGAAAAGGAAAAAGAGAGAGCAAAAGAGGAGACGGGACCGAAGACGGTGGAAAAAGGAAGGATAGGAAGATCGGAGGTAGAGCTGCTGGTAGATAGTGGTTCGAGTATCTCAATACTTGCAAAAAACATCTGGAATAGACTGATAAGAGAAAATTCTACGGAATGGTTCAGAAATGTAGTGGTGGAGAGGTCCACAAAGAACCAAGTATACACTGCTAATGGACAGCCGATGCAGCTCATGCAGGTGGTGAAGCTCAACACGGCCATGAGAAGCAGAACACGAGAAGTGGTCTATCACATCGCGGACATTCAAAGAGCTTCCATCATTCTGGGAACGAATGCGTTCAAGGACATGGGAGTAAAGATGAAATTCAGCGAAGAACCAAGAGAATTAAGACTGGTGAAGGATGTCCGACTGGTGCCGAGCGCATGGCGAGTGGTAGAAGGACAGGTCGAAGGTGTCATTGAAAGGGAGAAAGAGGAGGTGTTACTGAACCCAAAAGTAGATGAACTAGCAGAAGCGGTAGCGAGGATGAGCAAAGAGGGGAGAATAATGGTCCAGGTGGTAAACTTTGGAAAAGAACCCAAAGTACTCAAGAAAGGACAAGTGCTCGCGGTGGTAGAGTGGGAAGAGATGGTGGTGAGAGAATGGAAAGTGAACCTGGAAAAGATAGCGGAAGATAGGCTGAAACAGAAAGAAAGCGAACAGAAAGAATCGGGTGTGGACGAGCAAGAAGTATGTGCAGCAGTGGGTGAGAGAGAGAAAGGAGATAGATTGAAGGAGATGTGGGAGCAGCTGGAAAGGGAAGAGAAGGTCATGAACAAAGACATGAGAAGAGTGGTAGAGCAGTTCCAAGACGTCTTCGCAATCTCAGATCTGGAATTGACTCAAACGCAAGTGGCTGAATGCGAAATCGAGCTCGAGGAAGGAGCAAGAGCCATTAAGCAGAGGCCTAGACCAATACCACTTGCTGTTAAGCCGGAGATACAGAAGATGATAGGAAAGATGTTAGAGCAGAAAGTGATTCGAGTCAGTAAATCACCATGGGCGAGTCCGGTAGTGTTGGTTAAGAAGAAAGACGGAACTATACGAATGTGCATCGATTACCGAAAGGTGAACACCTTGGTCCGTAAGAATGCACACCCGTTACCACATATTGAGGCTACCCTCCAGTCACTGAAAGGGAAGAAAGTGTTCACGACCTTTGACTTGTTGGCGGGGTATTGGCAGATACCTCTGAAGGAAGAAAGCAAAGAAATCACTGCGTTCGCGCTAGGGTCGGAGCTGTTCGAGTGGAATGTGCTTCCATTCGGATTAGTGACCTCGCCAGCAGTATTTCAAGCCACAATGGAGAATGTACTTGGAGACTTGCTCGGGGAAAGTGCGCATGTCTATGTGGACGATCTGTTGATTGCCAGTGAGAACATGGAGGAGCACATACAGGACGTAGCTCAGGCATTGGCTAGAATAAGAGCGAGCGGGCTAAAGTTAAAAGCGACAAAATGTCACATTGCAAGATCAGAGGTGGAATACTTAGGACATAAGATATCGGGAGAAGGAGTGAAGACCGAGGAGGCGAAGGTAGAGAAAATGAGAAAGTTCGCAAGACCAGAAAACGGAAAAGAGCTGCATTCGTTCCTCGGCTTGGTAGGGTACTATCGGAAATTCATAATGAATTTCGCGAGGTTAGCAGCACCCCTGACACCGTTGACGTCGGAAAAAGTGGCATGGAAATGGGAGAGAGAACAGGAAGAGGCTTTTGTGAAGTTGGGAGAGGCCGTATGCAAAGCACCTGTGCTGGCACAACCGGATGTAGAAGCGGCGATCAGTGGGGAGAGACCGTTTCTCATTTTCACGGATGCTAGTCGGTTAGGAGTGGGAGCAGTATTGAGTCAGGAGGCTGAGGGGGGAGAGCAACATCCGATTGCTTTTGCCTCAAAGGCGCTGAGCCCAGCTGAGAAGAACTACCACATTACCGATCTGGAGGCGTTGGCAGTAATCTACGCACTTCGAAGATTCAAAACCATAGTGTATGGGGCGAAGATAATAGTGTACACAGACCATAAACCCCTGACGGCGCTGCTGAAAGGAACGCCACTGGCGGACAGGTTGCTAAGGTGGTCGTTAGAAATCCAGGACCATGATGTAAAGATTGTATACATTTCCGGCAAAGCAAATGTTGTAGCGGATGCGCTGAGCCGAGGCGGATGTGCGGTACAAGAGTTACAGGAGACGGGAGGATTAGCCGAGATGGAGAAGATCGTAAATGCTACAGAAGAGGAAGAGGACGTATTGGAGGTAGAAAGATGGCTGGAATGGTTGAAGGAAGAGGAAGAAGGATGGAGGGACGTAATTGAAAAGCTGGAACAGAGAGATGAGAGGGGAGTGGTGAAAGTAAAGGGGGTGAAAGGTGGAGTACAGGTAGAACACTATGGACTAGTAGGGAAATCCCTCCGAAACACGGAAAATGAAGGAGTCAGTAGAAGGGTAGTACCAGAACGAGCACGGCCGAAAATCCTCAGGGAAATGCATGAGGGAAGGTTGGCAGGACACTTTGGTGTGGAAAAGATGCTAAGGCACCTGCAGAAGAAGTTTTTCTGGCCAAGGATGAGATTGTCGGTGGAAAAGTGGGTGAAAGGCTGTAGTAAGTGCCTATGCGCAAACGATCAGCCGAAACTCACGGCCCCATTAAAACCATACGAAACGTCTTATCCGTTGGAGGTGGTAGCGGCGGACCTCATAGATATGGGACTGTCGCTACAAGGGAATATATATCTCCTAACAATCTTAGACTTATTCACCAAATTCGGAGCCGCGGTCCCAATACCGGACAAAAAGGCGGAAACGGTGGTGAAGGTGTTCCTAGAGAGATGGGTGTTAGGAGAAGGAAGAGCGCCAGACACACTGTTGACCGATCAGGGTACTGAGTTCGTCAATACTGCATGCGAAGAGATGGCAAAGATGCTGAAAATAAAGCACATTACCACAAAGGGTTATCACAGCAGAGCCAACGGGGCTGTTGAAAGGTTTAACAAAACCGTCGTGCATATAATGAAGAAGAAGGCGATGGCGGCGGTAGAGTGGGATCAAGTGGTGCCGTACGCAGTATATGCGTATAATGCCAGCTCACATGACACGACGGGAGAAACACCATTCTTTCTAATGACTGGAAGGGACCCAAAAGGCCCACTGGAAATGGAGGGAGAGGACGGCGTAGCTGGGATATGTTACGCCGATTCTGAGGAATACAAGGTGCTCATGGTGAGAGAACTTCTGGAGGCTCACAGGCGAGTGAAGGCTCATGCGAGGCAGGAACAGGAGAAGTACAAGAGGCTGTTTGACTCCAAGCATAACACCTCATCGAGACGATTCCCGGAACCTGGCTGCAGAGTGTTGGTGGAGATTCCCTCGGAAAGAATGGGAGTACGGTGCCCCAAAATGACCAACAAATGGCGAGGGCCATATCGGGTGTTGAGTTGCACGGACAACTCAGCTACGGTGTCCGCGGTCATGGGGAGGAAGGAGGAAGTGTTGGTGGTGCCATTTGACCACCTCCGGATAGTACCACCGGAGGTGAGCAATGAGCCTATCATCACGGTGAAGAAGAGAAGAGGAAAAAAAGGGGAGATGGAGAACGGAAAAGGGATAAGGGAAGGAGAGATGGAAGGCAGGCAAGATCGGAGAGAGGAAGAAGAGGTGTGTCTGGTGTGGGAAGAAGAGGAGGATTGGGAGCAGCAAATGTTGAGGGCGGAGCAAGAATGTGAAAGAGAGAGCGCACAGAAGAGAAAAGTCTGCCAGGACGAAAACATGATGTTTTTCAGAAAACCGGCTTTCTTCTGTAAGTGCCCGAAGCCATGCATCTTCGTGGTACCAGGAACGACGGGACCGGGCAAGGCCTCAACCACGGCGCCTCGTCAACTGGTGGTGATGCACCAATGGCTCCAACACAATCCGGAGCTTAAGCATCACCCGGCGGAGCTCATGGTGCTCAGTAAAGGAGTGGTGCCGTTCCAAAGCACAGATGTGCCGGTGGCGGTCCTGAGGGACCTCGCGAGGTGCACCACTATTGTGCCCACACTCAGACACGACAGTTGGCTCAGCGGAGAATTCACCGCATACCGCTCCTCGCTGATGCTGGAGTTCGGACGACAAGGTCCAGAACGATCGGTGATCATTGTGTCGCCATCGGCCACGGCAAATGGACTGGTCGGGCACCGAACGGTGACCTTGAAGAAAGGGAAGGAAGAGGAGATGCTGAGGCAAATACCGTGGACCCAGGAGCAGGTCGGAAGTGCAGTGTGGATACTCAATCCGAAGGATTGCAACGAGACGGCGGACGAGTACAATCTGTGGATGAGCCTCGTGCCTGAAGAAGTCCAGGTGTGGGTATTCCCCACCCCGGACGCGGAGGTGGATGCCAGATTCCTCGGCGATGGTGCTGCCAAACTGCAGTCTATTCTGCGAGTGAAGACCAGAGAAGGAGACGAGAGCGAGCCGACCGGATGGACGTTGGTGTGCCCGAACGAACCGGTGCCGAGCAGCGGCTTCATTCAGTTAGGCCTTTTGGCTTATCGAAAGTGGGCCTTCGAGCAGTACTGGCTGGCTCTGAAAGAGATCATTCTCGTGCGAAACCAAAAGTTCCCGCCGGGAGTCCACATCATCAAAACAACCACAACGACGGGAGTGACGACGAGAGGCACGGAACGCACCGAGAGGACCACGAATGTCGATTCGGAAAAGGAGGATGGTGAATGCGATGGAGGAGAAGAAGGAGCTCAGCGACCGACAGCAAGGCTGCCAACCGAGGGACAGCAGCCACGCCGAAGCTTCGTCACTGGAGGCCGCGGAGCACGAGGAGGAGGACGAGATGGAGCACGAGGAGGATGGGGATCGAAGCGCCCCCGCACAGACTAGCAGCATTAGCTGCATGGATACTAACTTTGTTTTGTTCAGTGCTCACCCCAGTTCAGTAGTCTTGGTTTGAGTTGATCACCCCATTCGTTGCAAAGTGTTTTACTAAGCATGTAAGAGAAAAAGGAAGCACTCAGAGGAGAGAAGAGCAGGGGCATCGGTGGAGGCCGGCTTGAAAAGGATGGGGATGTCAGGCGCGGACGCTTCTCTACAATTCCCGTCAAAGCATTCCCCGATTAGTCGAAGCGAAACACTTGTTTCCCCTCCAATACCGATCGCCCGCCAGGCACAGTGCGCGTCAGCACGTGCACTGACGCACTTCGAGCGCTTGGCGCACAGCCGGCGCACCTTCTTTCTCAAGTTTGTCATTCATTCTGTTTTTTGCTTTGGTGCTGAGAGGTGACCGCTTGTCGCTCTCCAGTTCTGTTATTAAAATAAAACAGTGTCAAGGTATTGGTGTTTAGCCAATTGTTGTTAAGTGAGAGGTGTGTGTTGTGCAACGGACCGTCGTTGCCTGCCGTGCCCTCACTAGTGTGTGTTTATTCACCGAGTCGCTTGACTCGATTCGGTGACTTTTTCAAAAAATTTTACAAAAAACATTTTCAAAAATATTTTACAAAATACATTTTTGAAAAAAATTTACAAAATACATTTTTGAAAATAATTTACAAAATACATTTTCAAAAATATTTTACAAAATACATTTTTGAAAATAATTTACAAAATACATTTTTGAAAAAAATTTACAAAATACATTTTTGAAAATAATTTACAAAATACATTTTCAAAAATATTTTACAAAATACATTTTTGAAAAAAATTTACAAAATACATTTTTGAAAATAATTTACAAAATACATTTTTGAAAAAAATTTACAAAATACATTTTCGAAAAAAATTTACAAAATACATTTTCAAAAAATTTTACAAAAAACATTTTCAAAAATATTTTACAAAATACATTTTTGAAAAAAATTTACAAAATACATCTTTGAAAAAAATTTACAAAATACATTTTTGAAAATAATTTACAAAATACATTTTCAAAAATATTTTACAAAATACATGTTTGAAAAAAATTTACAAAACACATTTTTGAAAAAAACTTACAAAATACATTTTTGAAAAAAATTTACAAAATACATTTTTGAAAATAATTTGCAAAATACATTTTTGAAAAAAATTTACAAAATACATTTTTGAAAAAAACTTACAAAATACATTTTTGAAAATATTTTACAAAATACATTTTTGAAATTATTTTACAAAATACATTTTTGAAAAGAATTTACAAAATACATTTTTGAAAAAAATTTGCAAAATACATTTTTGAAAATATTTTACAAAATACATTTTTGAAATTATTTTACAAAATACATTTTTGAAAAAAATTTACAAAAAACATTTTTGAAAAAAATTTACAAAATACATTTTCAAAAATATTTTACAAAATACATTTTTGAAAAAAATTTACAAAATACATTTTTGAAAATAATTTACAAAATACACTTTTTAAAAATATTTTACAAAATACATTTTTGAAAAAAATTTACAAAATACATTTTTGAAAAAAATTTACAAAATACATTCTTTAAAATAATTTTCAAAATACACTTTTTAAAAATATTTTACAAAATACATTTTTGAAAAAAATTTACAAAATACATTTTTGAAAATAATTTACAAAATACACTTTTTAAAATAATTTACAAAATACATTTTTGAAAAAAACTTACAAAATACATTTTTGAAAATATTTTACAAAATACATTTTTGAAATTATTTTACAAAATACATTTTTGAAAAGAATTTACAAAATACATTTTTGAAAAAAATTTGCAAAATACATTTTTGAAAATATTTTACAAAATACATTTTTGAAATTATTTTACAAAATACATTTTTGAAAAAAATTTACAAAAAACATTTTTGAAAAAAATTTACAAAATACATTTTCAAAAATATTTTACAAAATACATTTTTGAAAAAAATTTACAAAATACATTTTTGAAAATAATTTACAAAATACACTTTTTAAAAATATTTTACAAAATACATTTTTGAAAAAAATTTACAAAATACATTTTTGAAAATAATTTACAAAATACACTTTTTAAAATAATTTACAAAATACATTTTTGAAAAAAATTTACAAAATACATTTTTGAAAAAAATTTACAAAATACATTCTTTAAAATAATTTTCAAAATACATTTTTAAAAATAATTTACAAAATACATTTTTGAAAATAATTTACAAAATACATTTTTGAAAAAAACTTACAAAATACATTTTTGAAAATAATTTACAAAATACTTACTTACTTAGTTACTTAGTCGATCCGTTCTTCGCCTGCGGCGCGGATCACAGCTTTCCAGGCGCTTCTGTCCTGTGCTTGTGTGGACCATGGGGTGATGACGTTTCCCTCGTCGGTCCTGGTCGTTACTTCTTTCCGGAGTGAGTCGGTCCATCTCATCGGCGGCCGTCCACGGGGTCTTTTCCTGTTCCACGGGCACCACTCCGTCATCGTTGTCGTCCATCGTCCGTCTCTTCTTCTCGCAACGTGTCCAGCCCATCCAAGCTTCCTCCTCTTTATGTGAACGATCGGGTCGCGGACTTTGGACAGCTTCCTGACATCTTCGCGGTGCATGTCCTGCTCTCTCTGTTGAGTTAGAGTCAGTCCGACCAGCCTTCTCTCGAGGGACGCGTGGGTGATTCTGACTCTCTCGGAGAGGGCCTTCGTAAACGTCCATGTTTCCGACCCATATGTCAGAGCTGGTAGGACGGTCGAGTCGAACAGTTCGGAGCGGAGTTTTGGGCAGGTTATGGCATCAGTGGTGTTCTTGATTCCGTTGAATGCGGCCCACGCTGCTCTCCGACGACGGTGGATTTCCGGCTCGAGCTCGTTGCGGGCATTGACGAGTCGTCCGAGGTAGACGTATTCGGGCACGTCTTCGATGAGTGTGATGGAGTTGTGTCCGACGACTTCTACCGGTGCGGCGCTGGCGAACGAATTCCTTAGGATTTTCGTTTTCCCTTTGTTCATCCGAAGTCCTACTTCTTCACACTTTTCCATCAGTTCTGCCAACATTTGGCTCGCTGCTTCTGGGCTGTGGGCTATCAGGACAATGTCGTCTGCGAAGCGCAGATGAGTTAGGTTCTGTCCATTGACCCTCACTCCCGGAATGTGGTCCAGTTCGTCCGTTTCTCCTTTGAACTTGTTCCACGAGATTGTCCTGAATACTTGTTCGAGAACGGCGGCGAAGAGGTTGGGAGATATTGGGTCTCCTTGGCGTACTCCTCGGCTGACCGGTACGTTCACCGGTTTGTGGAAGGGTGTAATTGTCGTGGAGCACTGGTTGTAGCACTCCTGGAGTAGATTGATGTAGACCGGATCGATTGCTTGTTGCCGTAGGCTTTCCCAGACCGCAGCCGGCTCCACGCTGTCGAACGCTTTGTGGTAGTCGACGAAGGTTAGGACCAGCGGTATTTGGTGTTCTCTGGCGGCCTCTAGGAGGCGTTGTACGGAGTGAATGTGGTCGAGTGTCGAGAATTTCTTTCTGAATCCGGCTTGTTCAACTGGCTGGGCCTCGTCGAGTGTCGCGCGTATTCGGTTCAATAGACACTTTGTGAAGGCCTTGTATAGCACGGCGAGCAATGTAATCGGTCTATAGTTCTCCAGGTCCTCTCTGTCGCCCTTCTTGAAGATCAGAGTTGTTTTCGACGTGGTCCATTCCTTGGGGATTTTCCCGTTTGCGAGGTAGTGGTTGAATCGCTCCGTGATGAGCAGGATGACGCTGTTGTCGCATGACTTGATGAAGTCTGCGGTTAGACCATCCTTTCCTGCTGCTTTCCCATTCGGGAAGGAGCGGATGGCGTGTCGCACTTCGTCTGGAAGGAATGGTGGTGGAGTTTCCGAAGTGGATGGCGGTGGAATTCTTTGGGCGGCGACTGACGGCTGCTCGCTCCGGAACAGGTTCGTGTAGAAGCGTTCCACTTCCTGCTCCATCCTTGTTCTCGACGTGATTCGTTCTCCATTTGATGCAGATTTGAGGCATGGGATGTACGATTGGTATTCGTTGTTGTCCCTCGCTACTTTTTTCAGGCTTTTCCTCTGCTTTGCGGCAGCTAGTAGACGGCTACTGGAGAACTCTTCGTGGTCTTTCTCTACTGCTTCCCGACATTTGACGGAGAGCGTCTTGAACTCGGGGTCTGATCGATCCATGAACCGCCTTCTGGCGAGGAGCTGACGGGTTTCGTCCGACAGTCTGTTGCTGGAGTGGTTCGACGGCTTCACGACTGCTTCGTCTTGGAGATTCTTGAGTAGAGCGACAAGGTTCTTGTAGTCTTCGTCAACGTCCGGGCTCAGAGGGAGTGTGGCGGCGGCGCTGATTGACAAGGCAGTCGCTGTGTCCAGTACTCTCCTAGGTTTTTTCCTCTTCTTAACCTGGTCCAGTTTTGCTAGGTTGGTGTCGAAGTGGAGGTTGCTGCGGAGTAGTCGGTGATCGCTTCCGTTTGTGAAAGAGGGCAGAACGGATGTGTTCGTGACGAATAGACCGTTAGCCAGGACGTGGTCGATTTCGTGCTTGTGCTTGCCGTCCGGGCTTACGAATGTCCATCGTCTGTGTGGCGCTTTGCGGAACATTGAGTTTGTGTGCCACATCCTGTTCGCTTCGCAGAAGCTGGCGAGGAGTTCGCCGGGTTCGTTCCTCGGTTCCATGGCATGGATGCCGATGTACCGTTCTTGCTCGTTTTTTCGGGGCCCTGGTCGCGCGTTGAAGTCTCCTATGATGAGCTTGTATTTGCTCTTGCTTGCTCGGAGGACTTCTTCCACGCTGTCGTAGAAATCGTTGATCTCCTGTGGATCGGCATCTGCTACTGGCGCGTACACTTGTATTACCGTACAGCAGAATCTTCCTACTCGGAAGGTCAGGGTGCCAATCCTGTGGCTTTGGAAACTAACTTCTACGACTCTGGGCAGGAGGTCGCTTTTGACGATGAAGCCGATTCCTCCGCTGACCGAGTTTTTGTTCCGTGTTCCTAGAAACACTCCGGTCCCGTCGGTGTGCGTGAGATGCTCTTCCTTCTCTCGCTTGGTCTCGCAGATTCCGATGATGTCGTACTTGATCCGCTTCGCTTCTTCTAGAAGCTCAGCGAGTCTGTCGTTATTTGCTACTGACCGGCAGTTGAAGGTGCAGATCCGCGCATCGATTCGTCTTGTTTTCGGCCGGGGTTTCTTGTTCCGTTCCGATTGACAGATCGTTGGTACTCCGTGATTTGATCGCCTCTCCCTACGTGCGCGTGTGTCTGTCGTCACATTTGCAGCGGTAGAGTGCGGAGGACTGAGGCTGCTGGTGAAGCTGTTCTGAGCTTGGTTTTGTCCTTGTTTACTTCATTATGGCTTGCTAAGCCAATGCTGAAGCCGCCCGGTCGCAGAGAGTATTAGACGCTACCTCTGACCTGCGTAGGACTGTGTACATCTCTGCCAGATGGGGCACTCCCGATGTGTCAATCTCATCAGGTATGTAGAAGTGCACCATTTGTTGCCCAGGGTTCGGCTATCGAGGAGCCTCAGTACAGAACCCCCATTTACAAAATACATTTTCAAAAATATTTTACAAAATACATTTTTGAAAATATTTTACAAAATACATTTTCAAAAATATTTTACAAAATACATTTTCAAAAAAATTTACAAAATACATTTTTGAAAATAATTTACAAAATACATTTTTGAAAATAATTTACAAAATACATTTTCTATTTTACAAAATACATTTTCAAAAATATTTTACAAAATACATTTTTGAAAATATTTTACAAAATACATTTTCAAAAATATTTTACAAAATACATTTTCAAAAAAATTTACAAAATACATTTTTGAAAATAATTTACAAAATACATTTTTGAAAATAATTTACAAAATACATTTTCTATTTTACAAAATACATTTTCAAAAATATTTTACAAAATACATTTTTGAAAATATTTTACAAAATACATTTTCAAAAATATTTTACAAAATACATCTTTGAAAAAAATTTACAAAATACATTTTTGAAATTATTTTACAAAATACATTTTTGAAAAAAATTTACAAAATACATTTTTGAAATAAATTTACAAAATACATTTTTGAAAAAAATTTACAAAATACATTTTCAAAAAAATTTTACAAAATACATTTTTGAAAAAAATTTACAAAATACATTTTTGAAAATAATTTACAAAACACATTTTTGAAAATATTTTACAAAATACATTTTTGAAAAAAATTTACAAAATACATTTTCAAAAAAATTTTGTAGAAAAGCAAGGTCCTCCAGAAGTGGTTTATTCAGGAATAGAAATAGTAGGTTATACTCCAAAGGAGAAATAAAAGTCCGCGAAAACCGATATGGCTCGCTCTTATATAGTCGGTAGTTTATGACAACCAAAGATCAGGTATAAAACTCCGTGCAAAAGTCATAAAATAATAAAAAGAATAAAACCCCCAAATGGTTTATGCGATTCTTCTCTTCTTTCGCTTCTTCCTAAATCGCTTCTCGCGACACTCCACGGGGACAACCGACGAAGGACCACAAATGTACATTTGGCACAGCAGACACAACACCACCACTGAGCATCCGAGAACCATCCAAGATCCAAGCATCGTTGTGAAGTTTGTCCATGCAGTTTTGATCCCACTGATTACTTTTGTGAAGACATTGTCCTTCGAGACATACTCCGAGTACTGTGCGAACTTCTCCTTCAGAAAGGTTGCATCAAAGGTAGCTTCTTCTTCCAGCTTTCCTCTGACCAGGAACTCCATTTTCGTTGATCCACAACTGACGGAGCAAGTTTCCGAGATTGACCTTAGCGTTGTGTGGAAATTGAAATATCCCAGTTGTCCTTCGATACTGCATTCCAGAAATTCCATTCCAATGTTTGGACAGCTGACTGTAGCTTCGATCCGTTGGTTCACTTTCGATTTGCAAATCGCGGTCACTTTGGCACCTTTCCCACAAGAATAACATCCGGATACCTCAATTGAAGATAATGAGCATTCGTCCTCCTTGACCAGTCGGTGCACTGTTTGATTCTTGAATTGAACTTGAACGGCTATCAACGAACTTGTAGTTGTCTTAGTGTAGATTTGTCCCTCCTCAGCCAAAATCGCAATTCCAGCTTCAACCAGCGGCAATCTTGTTTTGTTGATCAGTTCGTCCAGTTTGAGAAAATGACATGTGCATGAGATTGAAGTACCTTTGGGGAAACATCTGCACAGTTGCTCATCGAAGACACATTTGAAATCTACGGCATCTGCATACGTAGCACATTGAAATTCTCCAACTAGTCCTCTAGTTGGCGCTCCCGCCTGAGCAACAGAGCTGTAGGCAAATCCGAATTGTTCTTCATTTCCAGCAGATTTCCACTTCTTCAGAAAAATTGCATTGTGTACTGGTGCGGGAGGTGTCGAGAATCCTGTTACAACAATCGTGATGTTGGATCCATCCACTTTGTAAGGAACTCCATGGTCGATCATGTGTTTTGAGTGATTTCCATTGATGTTCAGCTTAACCTCCAGAACTGTGGTCCAAGCAGGGCAAGATATTGCTTCGTATACTGCTGATGACTTTGGTACTGCATACACTCTTGAATAAAGACATGACGGAGTACAATGGAAGCACCAGCCGCATGTGATGCATCCGCAGCTTTTGTGGCATCTGCTGAATCCGGGAGCCGATTTGGAGACTGTGGAGAACTCTGGAAGATTGGTGTTCTCTGCTTCCAACGTCTCGCACCGATCGTCATAGCAGCTTCCTGATGTCCAGCAGCTGTGTGCCCAACTGTGTTCCAGTTCAAAATCTCTCGCAAAGTGATGTGTTTTCTGGAGACACTTTGACACAATTGCTTCCGCTTGAACTTCCACGAAAGTTTCCAATTGTCTTTCTTCATCTCGCACTCGAAAACATCCAATTGATCCGTTTGGGCGAATGTTCAATAGCGATACCGTGTTCAATTGGCATGAAGTCTTCATTTCCTTCGTTTGTCGGCAAACGTCATCCTTTGCTGTGATGGAAGCAATTTCGTTACAACAAGTGATGAATCCAATTCCAAATAGTACAATGAGTAGTGGTACTGTTTGACTCAAATTTTCCGATTTGTCCCGGTTCCACAAGCAGCATTTCTTGCAAATGAACAGCAATCCTTTGATCGTCATTTTCATGATTTGAGCGACGGCTCCCATGACTACCATTGCCATTTGAATCAAAGTAATGCAAGCATGTAGCACATAGAGCAGTAGACATCCGATAACGATCCACATGATGACTCCTTGTACCTCTCCGGTGAGCCAATTGATTCCTTTTTCCACTATCCGATTCGAAGCAGTGTTTGTCGGTACCAAGGTTGTTTCTGTTGATTCCTGTCGACCTTCCACTCCAGTGGTCTCCTTTGCGTATGCGATTTGAGCCAAAAGCATAACCATCATGGTGATTGGAGTGGCAATGTTCCGCAATCGTGCTGATCTTCTGAGTGTTGATGTAGTTGCATTGTTCTTATGCTCGACTTCCTTCTCGGGCTTCTTTTCCTCAGGTTGTTCAATTTCAGTTTCCAATGGATACAATGATCGATAGGGATATTCCACAATCCTTTTAGTGACACCATTCTTCACTTTCGCAGATCTTGCATTCACTTCCAAGATTCTTCCCATTGGCCATTTGGTTCTACCCAGTGTCGGTTGTTCAATCAAAACAACATCTCCAACTGACGGCATCCGCTTTTCTGACGTTTTTTGACGATGACTAACTTCCGTTCTCTCTTGAAGTAGTTGTACGTACTCCCGATTCCAGCGTCGTTGAAAAGCTTCTGTGAAAGATGACGTTGTACTCCAAGCTTCCATTAGATTTCTTCTTTCCCACGATTGTCCTTCAGTGTCCGGTGGTGTGGCTACATCCATGATTCCATTGAGACGATTAGTTGGATATACAAAATCGATTGGACGAAGTGGCGTAATGTCGTCTTCAGCAGCTACATACGACAGTGGTCTTGAATTGACAATTGAAGTACACTCGGCCAATATAGTCTTGAAATCTTCAACATCCAATAGTGACTTGGTTGTTCCAGCTCGAACAAGTGATCTTTTGATCAATCCTATCATCCTCTCATAAACTCCTCCAGCCCACGGTGAATGTGCTGGTATAAATTGGAATTCTGGCAAAGAAGTGGAATTAAGCCATCCTTTTCGTGTTTGTTCCTTCAGCTCATCACAGACAGTTTTCATCATCCGGAATTGTGTAGCATTGTCCGAAATCATCGTTTTGGGAATTCCGAAGATTGCACACAGTCGTCGCAATGAGTGTAAGAATGACTTCGTTTCCATGTCGAGTACTACTTCCGTGTACACATACCTCGAGTACAAACAAGTGTACAGCAGGAAATATGCATTTTTGGGTAGTCCATCCACTTTCACTTTCAATGGTCCGGCATAATCCACAGCTGCGTTTTCGAATGGTTTTGCAACTTTGATCCTTGAATCAGGGAAGCCAGGGAAATCCGGTTGTCGATACGCCTGAATTCGCAAATGCCTGCATCCATAGCACGATCCGATGACCTTCTTTGTGATTGATTTTCCATGTGGAATCCAAACAGTCTGACGCAATTGTGCCAACGTAAACAGAGGGCTTGAATGAGCACACTTTGAATGAATGTCCATGATCAGCAAACGGCAAATTTGTCCATGTGGTAGATAAACCAGTGGTCTTTCGTGAACTCTTCCTTTGTAGATCCAGAGCTTTTCCTCGTTCAATTCCAACCGAAGTGTCCGTATCGTTTCCATTGATGGTGGCGAAATCTGCTGAGCCCACCGGTAGATGATAATTCTAGCACGGCTCGCTTGTTCCTGATTCGTCTTCCATCCTTTTCCGAACTTCTGCATATATCTCATTGTGAGGAAATGAAGCACCAGCATTACTGTCCGCAACATCCGATGAAAAGAGCTGAATGCATATGGATCAAGTGGCACTTCCATAACTGGTTCTGTTTTGTTGAGCAAAGTTGTCACCTCTTCCGTTGATGATCTTCTGATGGGAAGAATGTCCGTCGATTGAAGAAAGTCTGGTCCATGTAGCCAAAATTTCGACTGCTTGAGTTCCTCGAATGATAAACCTCTTGTGAGTAGATCAGCTGGGTTTTTCTTTCCTGCCACGTGAGTGAATGTGAATTCTCCTTCTGCTTCGTTGTTGATTTGCTTGACACGATTCTTCACGAAAGTACTTCCAGTTGGACAATTCGCTTTCAAAGTGTCCAGCGAGCACATAGAATCACTCCAAAGAAACACTTCGTTGATTGAGAAGTCAATGTTCTTCTTGATGTAACCAGCCAACCTCACTCCCGTCAGGATTGCTAACATCGCAAGTTGGGGAATCGAGTACGACGGTTTTGAAGGTGCAACTCTCGATTTTGACATGAGAAATTGAGTGGCAGCTTCCGTCGTGGTCACTATTCGAATATAAGCTACAGCTCCATAAGCCGCTTGACTGGCATCCGTGAAGATGTGCAGCTCCACATTGTTGGCATCTCTCCACAAGCTTTCCTCGAACAATTTCCGATTGATTCTCCAATCCGTTCCACTCCAATCCTTCATTATCTTTCTCCATTGGTCCTCTTGCTCCTTCGAAAGCGGTTCATCCCAGTTGATTTTCTTTTCATTCAGTTGTTGAAAAAACAGCTTTCCTCTCAAAGTAGTCGGCGTAAGAAATCCTTGCGGATCGTAGCACGAAGCAATGACTCTCAAAGCTTTCCTCTTCGTCAGCATCTCCGCTTTTGGTCTTGGCAATGAAAAAATCATTTCATCTGTCGTCGTGTCCCATCTGACTCCCAGCAATTTCTGTAGCGCGTCCTCTGGTGGTCCTTTCTCTTGTGCAGCAAAATACTCGTTGGCTTCCTTGGAGTTGGAAACATACTGCGTGAGATTCATTTGTCCTTTTGCAAACATTTGCTTCGACTGATGGTAGAATTCCTTCGCTTCCTCTGCCGTGTCGACTCCTTTGTACACGTTGTCCACATACATGGATCTCGACATCTCCTGTGCTACTGAGTTGTTTTCCGCAGCCAGATGTTTCCGAATCGTTGAGTTGAGCAGAAATGGGGATGACTTCAATCCGAATGGAACTCGTTTGTAACGGAAGCAAACGATTTCCCCAGTCTTCTGGTCCTTCCACAGAAACCTTGTCGCATCTCGATCCTCCAGAGCCAATTCCATCTGCAAGAATGCCTTCTGAATGTCCGCAGAAATGAGAATATTTTTTCGGCGTATTCTCAGAAGAACAGCAGCAATATCCGGCAGTAGATTCTCTCCAGTGTGCAGATGATCGTTCAGAGACCGCTCTTCTTTCCTTTGCTTTGCGCTTCCATCGAACACAATTCGTACTTTCGTACTCTTCGAGCTTTCCTTGATCACAGGGTGATGTGCCAAATAGTGTACCACGTCTCCATCAGCTTTGTTCTCGTCCATCACCCTTTCGATGAAATCCAATGCAACTTGTTCGACGAAGATAGCGTCGTACTTGTCCATCAAGTTTTTGTCCTTTTCCAATTTCGCAAGAGTTCCTTGTAGTCGAAAAAATGCAAGTGACCTGTTGACCGGTATCTTGTCCTTCTCAGCATACGGTAGGCACACCACATATCGACCATCTGGATTCCGAGTTGTTGTCTTTTCGAAAAACTCCCCTGCTTCTTTTTCTGCTGAAGTCAAGGATTTTCCGTCGAGAATTCCAATGGATTCCAGTTTCCAGAATTTGCTGAGTTGTTCCGAGAGTTGTTTATCTCCTGGATTCTGGTCGATACTCGAGAACGTATTCACAGTAACTTCTTCCAAATAGTCTTCCTTTCCTGACACGATCGGTCCACAGTTCGTCAGACTAAGTTGTAGTCCATTGTCCAACTTCAGAGTTTCCACTTGTCCCAAGATTTGTAGCAACGAATCCAATCCAATGAGAATATCAACATCCTTCCGCGTCCTTTGAAGATTGACTTTTTGATCACTGAGTAGATCCTTGATCATATCCTCGTTGACTTGAGCTGTCACAATGTTGTTGGCAATGTGTGAAACTTCGCACAACTCCACATTCTCGATGTCCTTCCTTGTTTTGATATTCACATTGAATATTTTCGACTTCATCGATTGCGTAGTATCCGATGCAAACGTACTGACTTTCAACTTCCTCTCTCCAGTTGGTGTAAGTTGCAATTGCTCAGCAAACTTCCTCGAGATATAACTCGTGTTTGATCCTGAGTCGAAGAATACGGTACCAATCACTTCTCCTCCATCTTTGTCCAGAATGGGTAGATCCACTGTCATCATGATTACTGGTGGTTTGTCGGCAGGAATCGCCTTCTGCAGCTTCACAGAAGGTCTAGCATCTTCCTGTGCGTCCCCAACCTCAAGAGTATTAGCTACCTCATTCGTCGTGTGACATTCCACTTCTTCCACGACTCCATCTTCAACCTCCATTTCCAATTGAACCGCTTGCGTGACTTCTCCGTTTCCTTCAGCACTGGATGCCAGATGTGTTTGGTTCGTTGATCCACGATACTGCCCATTTGATCCATTACGGTTGCCAAATTGCTGTTGTCTTCCTTGAAAACTTTGCATGTGTTGATTACCTCCACCTGGCTGGTTCGGCTGCCTAATGAATCCTCCTCCAAGAGTTGGAGTCCCGAAAGATCTTCCATTGCCTGGTGGTCCACGAGTTGTCCATCCATTCGACGCAAACTGTTGTTGCTGTCCTCCATGTCCAAATCCTCCCGATAGTTGCTGCATTCTTTGACCACATGAAGCTCCTTGTTGTCCCGTATTGAAACCATTTCCTGGTCGTTGTCCGTTTGGCACGAAAGCAGCTCCTCTTTGTTCTCCGAAATTTCCTTCTGATTGATGATGACAAATTGCAGCATGATGTTTTCCTTTGCATCCTTCACACCTTCCTCTGCATCTTCTGGCGGAATGTCCCTTGTTCAAGCAGTTGAAGCATAGTCCAAGCTCCTTGATCCGTTGTTTTCGATCCTCGAGTGTTGAATATTTGCGACATGATTTTGCTGGATGTCTCATTCTTTGTTCCACACAGAAGGGACATGCACCATCGTTCTTCGCAAATCTTCCAGTTTGACCATTGTTCGCCCCACCTTGATTCTGATGTTGTTGGAGTTGTACAGCAGCCATTGTTGTCACTTGACGTTGCCCATCCATTCGCTTGTTGTAGATTGCATTGACAAGATTCTCGTTTTTCGAAATTTCCCGAACTTTCCTCAAAAGATCACTCGCCGATTTAGGAAGATCGTTGTTGCTCCCATATATCTTCGAGATGACTCTTTTCGGAAGTTTGCATTCGATCATATCAGCGGTGGTTGCATTATCCATTGAACAATTCAAAGCCAGTAGTTGATTGAACAGCATCGTTGCTTTCGTCACAAAATATTCCCTGCCTGGGTCACCATGTAGAAAAGCAAGGTCCTCCAGAAGTGGTTTATTCAGGAATAGAAATAGTAGGTTATACTCCAAAGGAGAAATAAAAGTCCGCGAAAACCGATATGGCTCGCTCTTATATAGTCGGTAGTTTATGACAACCAAAGATCAGGTATAAAACTCCGTGCAAAAGTCATAAAATAATAAAAAGAATAAAACCCCCAAATGGTTTATGCGATTCTTCTCTTCTTTCGCTTCTTCCTAAATCGCTTCTCGCGACAAATTTACAAAATACATTTTTGAAAATAATTTACAAAATACATTTTCAAAAATATTTTACAAAATACATTTTTTGAAAAAAATTTACAAAATACATTTTTGAAAATAATTTACAAAATACATTTTCAAAAATATTTTACAAAATACATTTTTGAAAAAAAATTTACAAAATACATTTTTGAAAAAAATTTACAAAATACATTTTCAAAAATATTTTACAAAATACATTTTTGAAAAAAATTTACAAAATACATTTTTGAAAATAATTTACAAAATACACTTTTTAAAAATATTTTACAAAATACATTTTTGAAAAAAATTTACAAAATACATTTTTGAAAATAATTTACAAAATACACTTTTTAAAATAATTTACAAAATACATTTTTGAAAAAAATTTACAAAATACATTTTTGAAAAAAATTTACAAAATACATCCTTTAAAATAATTTTCAAAATACATTTTTAAAAATAATTTACAAAATACATTTTTGAAAATAATTTACAAAATACATTTTTGAAAAAAACTTACAAAATACATTTTTGAAAATAATTTACAAAATACATTTTCAAAAATATTTTACAAAATACATTTTTGAAAAAAATTTACAAAATACATTTTTGAAAATAATTTACAAAATACACTTTTTAAAATAATTTACAAAATACATTTTTGAAAAAAATTTACAAAATACATTTTTGAAAAAAATTTACAAAATACATTTTTGAAAAAAACTTACAAAATACATTTTTGAAAATAATTTACAAAATACATTTTTGAAAAAAATTTACAAAATACATTTTTGAAAATAATTTACAAAATACATTTTCAAAAATATTTTACAAAATACATTTTTGAAAAAAATTTACAAAATACATTTTTGAAAATAATTTACAAAATACATTTTTGAAAAAAATTTACAAAATACATTTTTGAAAAAAATTTACAAAAAACATTTTCAAAAATATTTTACAAAATACATTTTTGAAAAAAATTTACAAAATACATCTTTGAAAAAATTTACAAAATACATTTTTGAAAATAATTTGCAAAATACATTTTTGAAAAAAATTTACAAAACACATTTTTGAAAAAAACTTACAAAATACATTTTTGAAAAAATTTACAAAATACATTTTTGAAAATAATTTGCAAAATACATTTTTGAAAAAAATTTACAAAATACATTTTTGAAAAAAACTTACAAAATACATTTTTGAAAATATTTTACAAAATACATTTTTGAAATTATTTTACAAAATACATTTTTGAAAAGAATTTACAAAATACATTTTTGAAAAAAATTTGCAAAATACATTTTTGAAAATATTTTACAAAATACATTTTTGAAATTATTTTACAAAATACATTTTTGAAAAAAATTTACAAAATACATTTTTGAAAAAAATTTACAAAATACATTTTCAAAAATATTTTACAAAATACATTTTTGAAAAAAATTTACAAAATACATTTTTGAAAATAATTTACAAAATACACTTTTTAAAAATATTTTACAAAATACATTTTTGAAAAAAATTTACAAAATACATTTTTGAAAATAATTTACAAAATACACTTTTGAAAAAAATTTACAAAATACATTTTTGAAAAAAACTTACAAAATACATTTTTGAAAATAATTTACAAAATACATTTTCAAAAATATTTTACAAAATACATTTTTGAAAAAAATTTACAAAATACATTTTTGAAAATAATTTACAAAATACACTTTTTAAAAATATTTTACAAAATACATTTTTGAAAAAAATTTACAAAATACATTTTTGAAAATAATTTACAAAATACACTTTTTAAAATAATTTTCAAAATACATTTTTAAAAATAATTTACAAAATACATTTTTGAAAATAATTTACAAAATACATTTTCAAAAATATTTTACAAAATACATGTTTGAAAAAAATTTACAAAACACATTTTTGAAAAAAATTTACAAAATACATTTTTGAAAATAATTTGCAAAATACATTTTTGAAAAAAATTTACAAAATACATTTTTGAAAAAAACTTACAAAATACATTTTTGAAAATATTTTACAAAATACATTTTTGAAATTATTTTACAAAATACATTTTTGAAAAGAATTTACAAAATACATTTTTGAAAAAAATTTGCAAAATACATTTTTGAAAATATTTTACAAAATACATTTTCAAAAATATTTTACAAAATACATTTTTGAAAAAAATTTACAAAATACATTTTTGAAAATAATTTACAAAATACATTTTTGAAAAAAATTTACAAAATACATTTTCGAAAAAAATTTACAAAATACATTTTCAAAAAATTTTACAAAAAACATTTTCAAAAATATTTTACAAAATACATTTTTGAAAATAATTTACAAAATACATTTTTGAAAAAAATTTACAAAATACATTTTTGAAAAAAATTTACAAAATACATTTTTGAAAATAATTTACAAAATACATTTTTGAAAAAAATTTACAAAATACATTTTTGAAAAAAATTTACAAAAAACATTTTCAAAAATATTTTACAAAATACATTTTTGAAAAAAATTTACAAAATACATTTTTGAAAATAATTTACAAAATACACTTTTTAAAATAATTTTCAAAATACATTTTTAAAAATAATTTACAAAATACATTTTTGAAAATGATTTACAAAATACATTTTTGAAAAAAACTTACAAAATACATTTTTGAAAAAAATTTACAAAATACATTTTTGAAAATAATTTACAAAATACACTTTTTAAAATAATTTACAAAATACATTTTTGAAAAAAATTTACAAAATACATTTTTGAAAAAAATTTACAAAATACATTTTTGAAAAAAATTTACAAAATACATTTTTGAAAAAAATTTACAAAATACATTCTTTAAAATAATTTACAAAATACATTTTTGAAAAAAATTTACAAAATACATTTTCGAAAAAAATTTACAAAATACATTTTCAAAAAATTTTACAAAAAACATTTTCAAAAATATTTTACAAAATACATTTTTGAAAAAAATTTACAAAATACATTTTTGAAAATAATTTACAAAATACATTTTCAAAAATATTTTACAAAATACATTTTTGAAAATAATTTACAAAATACATTTTTGAAAAAAATTTACAAAATACATTTTTGAAAATAATTTACAAAATACATTTTCAAAAATATTTTACAAAATACATTTTTGAAAAAAATTTACAAAATACATTTTTGAAAATAATTTACAAAATACATTTTTGAAAAAAATTTACAAAATACATTTTCGAAAAAAATTTACAAAATACATTTTCAAAAAATTTTACAAAAAACATTTTCAAAAATATTTTACAAAATACATTTTTGAAAAAAATTTACAAAATACATCTTTGAAAAAAATTTACAAAATACATTTTTGAAAATAATTTACAAAATACATTTTTGAAAAAAATTTACAAAATACATTTTTGAAAAAAATTTACAAAACACATTTTTGAAAAAAACTTACAAAATACATTTTTGAAAAAAATTTACAAAATACATTTTTGAAAATAATTTGCAAAATACATTTTTGAAAAAAATTTACAAAATACATCTTTGAAAAAAATTTACAAAACACATTTTTGAAAAAAACTTACAAAATACATTTTTGAAAAAAATTTACAAAATACATTTTTGAAAATAATTTGCAAAATACATTTTTGAAAAAAATTTACAAAATACATTTTTGAAAAAAACTTACAAAATACATTTTTGAAAATATTTTACAAAATACATTTTTGAAATTATTTTACAAAATACATTTTTGAAAAGAATTTACAAAATACATTTTTGAAAAAAATTTGCAAAATACATTTTTGAAAATATTTTACAAAATACATTTTTGAAATTATTTTACAAAATACATTTTTGAAAAAAATTTACAAAAAACATTTTTGAAAAAAATTTACAAAATACATTTTCAAAAATATTTTACAAAATACATTTTTGAAAAAAATTTACAAAATACATTTTTGAAAATAATTTACAAAATACACTTTTTAAAAATATTTTACAAAATACATTTTTGAAAAAAATTTACAAAATACATTTTTGAAAAAAATTTACAAAATACATTCTTTAAAATAATTTTCAAAATACACTTTTTAAAAATATTTTACAAAATACATTTTTGAAAAAAATTTACAAAATACATTTTTGAAAATAATTTACAAAATACACTTTTTAAAATAATTTACAAAATACATTTTTGAAAAAAACTTACAAAATACATTTTTGAAAATATTTTACAAAATACATTTTTGAAATTATTTTACAAAATACATTTTTGAAATTATTTTACTAAATACATTTTTGAAAAGAATTTACAAAATACATTTTTGAAAAAAATTTGCAAAATACATTTTTGAAAATATTTTACAAAATACATTTTCAAAAATATTTTACAAAATACATTTTTGAAAAAAATTTACAAAATACATTTTTGAAAATAATTTACAAAATACACTTTTTAAAATAATTTACAAAATACATTTTTGAAAAAAATTTACAAAATACATTTTTGAAGAAAATTTACAAAATACATTCTTTAAAATAATTTTCAAAATACATTTTTAAAAATAATTTACAAAATACATTTTTGAAAATAATTTACAAAATACATTTTTGAAAAAAACTTACAAAATACATTTTTGAAAATAATTTACAAAATACATTTTCAAAAATATTTTACAAAATACATTTTTGAAAATAATTTACAAAATACATTTTTGAAAAAATTTTACAAAATACATTTTTGAAAATAATTTACAAAATACATTTTCAAAAATATTTTACAAAATACATTTTTGAAAAAAATTTACAAAATACATTTTTGAAAAAAACTTACAAAATACATTTTTGAAAATATTTTACAAAATACATTTTTGAAATTATTTTACAAAATACATTTTTGAAAAGAATTTACAAAATACATTTTTGAAAAAAATTTGCAAAATACATTTTTGAAAATATTTTACAAAATACATTTTTGAAATTATTTTACAAAATACATTTTTGAAAAAAATTTACAAAATACATTTTTGAAAAAAATTTACAAAATACATTTTCAAAAATATTTTACAAAATACATTTTTGAAAAAAATTTACAAAATACATTTTTGAAAATAATTTACAAAATACACTTTTTAAAAATATTTTACAAAATACATTTTTGAAAAAAATTTACAAAATACATTTTTGAAAAAAATTTACAAAATACATTTTCAAAAAATTTTACAAAAAACATTTTCAAAAATATTTTACAAAATACATTTTTGAAAATAATTTACAAAATACATTCTTTAAAATAATTTACAAAATACATTTTTGAAAAAAATTTACAAAATACATTTTCGAAAAAAATTTACAAAATACATTTTCAAAAAATTTTACAAAAAACATTTTCAAAAATATTTTACAAAATACATTTTTGAAAAAAATTTACAAAATACATTTTTGAAAATAATTTACAAAATACATTTTCAAAAATATTTTACAAAATACATTTTTGAAAATAATTTACAAAATACATTTTTGAAAAAAATTTACAAAATACATTTTTGAAAATAATTTACAAAATACACTTTTTAAAAATATTTTACAAAATACATTTTTGAAAAAAATTTACAAAATACATTTTTGAAAAAAATTTACAAAATACATTTTCAAAAATATTTTACAAAATACATTTTTGAAAAAAATTTACAAAATACATTTTTGAAAATAATTTACAAAATACATTCTTTAAAATAATTTACAAAATACATTTTTGAAAAAAATTTACAAAATACATTTTCGAAAAAAATTTACAAAATACATTTTCAAAAAATTTTACAAAAAACATTTTCAAAAATATTTTACAAAATACATTTTTGAAAAAAATTTACAAAATACATTTTTGAAAATAATTTACAAAATACATTTTCAAAAATATTTTACAAAATACATTTTTGAAAATAATTTACAAAATACATTTTTGAAAAAAATTTACAAAATACATTTTTGAAAATAATTTACAAAATACATTTTCAAAAATATTTTACAAAATACATTTTTGAAAAAAATTTACAAAATACATTTTTGAAAATAATTTACAAAATACATTTTTGAAAAAAATTTACAAAATACATTTTCGAAAAAAATTTACAAAATACATTTTCAAAAAATTTTACAAAAAACATTTTCAAAAATATTTTACAAAATACATTTTTGAAAAAAATTTACAAAATACATCTTTGAAAAAAATTTACAAAATACATTTTTGAAAATAATTTACAAAATACATTTTCAAAAATATTTTACAAAATACATGTTTGAAAAAAATTTACAAAACACATTTTTGAAAAAAACTTACAAAATACATTTTTGAAAAAAATTTACAAAATACATTTTTGAAAATAATTTGCAAAATACATTTTTGAAAAAAATTTACAAAACACATTTTTGAAAAAAACTTACAAAATACATTTTTGAAAAAAATTTACAAAATACATTTTTGAAAATAATTTGCAAAATACATTTTTGAAAAAAATTTACAAAATACATTTTTGAAAAAAACTTACAAAATACATTTTTGAAAATATTTTACAAAATACATTTTTGAAATTATTTTACAAAATACATTTTTGAAAAGAATTTACAAAATACATTTTTGAAAAAAATTTGCAAAATACATTTTTGAAAATATTTTACAAAATACATTTTTGAAATTATTTTACAAAATACATTTTTGAAAAAAATTTACAAAAAACATTTTTGAAAAAAATTTACAAAATACATTTTCAAAAATATTTTACAAAATACATTTTTGAAAAAAATTTACAAAATACATTTTTGAAAATAATTTACAAAATACACTTTTTAAAAATATTTTACAAAATACATTTTTGAAAAAAATTTACAAAATACATTTTTGAAAAAAATTTACAAAATACATTCTTTAAAATAATTTTCAAAATACACTTTTTAAAAATATTTTACAAAATACATTTTTGAAAAAAATTTACAAAATACATTTTTGAAAATAATTTACAAAATACACTTTTTAAAATAATTTACAAAATACATTTTTGAAAAAAACTTACAAAATACATTTTTGAAAATATTTTACAAAATACATTTTTGAAATTATTTTACAAAATACATTTTTGAAATTATTTTACTAAATACATTTTTGAAAAGAATTTACAAAATACATTTTTGAAAAAAATTTGCAAAATACATTTTTGAAAATATTTTACAAAATACATTTTCAAAAATATTTTACAAAATACATTTTTGAAAAAAATTTACAAAATACATTTTTGAAAATAATTTACAAAATACACTTTTTAAAATAATTTACAAAATACATTTTTGAAAAAAATTTACAAAATACATTTTTGAAGAAAATTTACAAAATACATTCTTTAAAATAATTTTCAAAATACATTTTTAAAAATAATTTACAAAATACATTTTTGAAAATAATTTACAAAATACATTTTTGAAAAAAACTTACAAAATACATTTTTGAAAATAATTTACAAAATACATTTTCAAAAATATTTTACAAAATACATTTTTGAAAATAATTTACAAAATACATTTTTGAAAAAATTTTACAAAATACATTTTTGAAAATAATTTACAAAATACATTTTCAAAAATATTTTACAAAATACATTTTTGAAAAAAATTTACAAAATACATTTTTGAAAAAAACTTACAAAATACATTTTTTAAATTATTTTACAAAATACATTTTTGAAATTATTTTACAAAATACATTTTTGAAAAGAATTTACAAAATACATTTTTGAAAAAAATTTGCAAAATACATTTTTGAAAATATTTTACAAAATACATTTTTGAAATTATTTTACAAAATACATTTTTGAAAAAAATTTACAAAAAACATTTTTGAAAAAAATTTACAAAATACATTTTCAAAAATATTTTACAAAATACATTTTTGAAAAAAATTTACAAAATACATTTTTGAAAATAATTTACAAAATACACTTTTTAAAAATATTTTACAAAATACATTTTTGAAAAAAATTTACAAAATACATTTTTGAAAATAATTTACAAAATACACTTTTTAAAATAATTTACAAAATACATTTTTGAAAAAAATTTACAAAATACATTTTTGAAAAAAATTTACAAAATACATTCTTTAAAATAATTTACAAAATACATTTTTGAAAAAAATTTACAAAATACATTTTCGAAAAAAATTTACAAAATACATTTTCAAAAATATTTTACAAAATACATTTTTGAAAATAATTTACAAAATACATTTTTGAAAAAAATTTACAAAATACATTTTTGAAAATAATTTACAAAATACATTTTCAAAAATATTTTACAAAATACATTTTTGAAAAAAATTTACAAAATACATTTTTGAAAATAATTTACAAAATACATTTTTGAAAAAAATTTACAAAATACATTTTCGAAAAAAATTTACAAAATACATTTTCAAAAAATTTTACAAAAAACATTTTCAAAAATATTTTACAAAATACATTTTTGAAAAAAATTTACAAAATACATCTTTGAAAAAAATTTACAAAATACATTTTTGAAAATAATTTACAAAAAACATTTTCAAAAATATTTTACAAAATACATGTTTGAAAAAAATTTACAAAACACATTTTTGAAAAAAACTTACAAAATACATTTTTGAAAAAAATTTACAAAATACATTTTTGAAAATAATTTGCAAAATACATTTTTGAAAAAAATTTACAAAATACATTTTTGAAAAAAACTTACAAAATACATTTTTGAAAATATTTTACAAAATACATTTTTGAAATTATTTTACAAAATACATTTTTGAAAAGAATTTACAAAATACATTTTTGAAAAAAATTTGCAAAATACATTTTTGAAAATATTTTACAAAATACATTTTTGAAAATATTTTACAAAATACATTTTTGAAAATATTTTACAAAATACATTTTTGAAATTATTTTACAAAATACATTTTTGAAAAAAATTTACAAAAAACATTTTTGAAAAAAATTTACAAAATACATTTTCAAAAATATTTTACAAAATACATTTTTGAAAATATTTTACAAAATACATTTTTGAAATTATTTTACAAAATACATTTTTGAAAAGAATTTACAAAATACATTTTTGAAAAAAACTTACAAAATACATTTTTGAAAATATTTTACAAAATACATTTTTGAAAATATTTTACAAAATACATTTTTGAAAATATTTTACAAAATACATTTTTGAAATTATTTTACAAAATACATTTTTGAAAAAAATTTACAAAAAACATTTTTGAAAAAAATTTACAAAATACATTTTCAAAAATATTTTACAAAATACATTTTTGAAAAAAATTTACAAAATACATTTTTGAAAATAATTTACAAAATACACTTTTTAAAAATATTTTACAAAATACATTTTTGAAAAAAATTTACAAAATACATTTTTGAAAAAAATTTACAAAATACATTCTTTAAAATAATTTTCAAAATACACTTTTTAAAAATATTTTACAAAATACATTTTTGAAAAAAATTTACAAAATACATTTTTGAAAATAATTTACAAAATACACTTTTTAAAATAATTTACAAAATACATTTTTGAAAAAAACTTACAAAATACATTTTTGAAAATATTTTACAAAATACATTTTTGAAATTATTTTACTAAATACATTTTTGAAAAGAATTTACAAAATACATTTTTGAAAAAAATTTGCAAAATACATTTTTGAAAATATTTTACAAAATACATTTTTGAAATTATTTTACAAAATACATTTTTGAAAAAAATTTACAAAAAACATTTTTGAAAAAAATTTACAAAATACATTTTCAAAAATATTTTACAAAATACATTTTTGAAAAAAATTTACAAAATACATTTTTGAAAATAATTTACAAAATACATTTTTGAAAATAATTTGCAAAATACATTTTTGAAAAAAATTTACAAAATACATTTTTGAAAAAAACTTACAAAATACATTTTTGAAAATATTTTACAAAATACATTTTTGAAATTATTTTACAAAATACATTTTTGAAAAGAATTTACAAAATACATTTTTGAAAAAAATTTGCAAAATACATTTTTGAAAATATTTTACAAAATACATTTTTGAAAATATTTTACAAAATACATTTTTGAAAATATTTTACAAAATACATTTTTGAAATTATTTTACAAAATACATTTTTGAAAATAATTTACAAAAAACATTTTCAAAAATATTTTACAAAATACATGTTTGAAAAAAATTTACAAAACACATTTTTGAAAAAAACTTACAAAATACATTTTTGAAAAAAATTTACAAAATACATTTTTGAAAATAATTTGCAAAATACATTTTTGAAAAAAATTTACAAAATACATTTTTGAAAAAAACTTACAAAATACATTTTTGAAAATATTTTACAAAATACATTTTTGAAATTATTTTACAAAATACATTTTTGAAAAGAATTTACAAAATACATTTTTGAAAAAAATTTGCAAAATACATTTTTGAAAATATTTTACAAAATACATTTTTGAAAATATTTTACAAAATACATTTTTGAAAATATTTTACAAAATACATTTTTGAAATTATTTTACAAAATACATTTTTGAAAAAAATTTACAAAAAACATTTTTGAAAAAAATTTACAAAATACATTTTCAAAAATATTTTACAAAATACATTTTTGAAAATATTTTACAAAATACATTTTTGAAATTATTTTACAAAATACATTTTTGAAAAGAATTTACAAAATACATTTTTGAAAAAAACTTACAAAATACATTTTTGAAAATATTTTACAAAATACATTTTTGAAAATATTTTACAAAATACATTTTTGAAAATATTTTACAAAATACATTTTTGAAATTATTTTACAAAATACATTTTTGAAAAAAATTTACAAAAAACATTTTTGAAAAAAATTTACAAAATACATTTTCAAAAATATTTTACAAAATACATTTTTGAAAAAAATTTACAAAATACATTTTTGAAAATAATTTACAAAATACACTTTTTAAAAATATTTTACAAAATACATTTTTGAAAAAAATTTACAAAATACATTTTTGAAAAAAATTTACAAAATACATTCTTTAAAATAATTTTCAAAATACACTTTTTAAAAATATTTTACAAAATACATTTTTGAAAAAAATTTACAAAATACATTTTTGAAAATAATTTACAAAATACACTTTTTAAAATAATTTACAAAATACATTTTTGAAAAAAACTTACAAAATACATTTTTGAAAATATTTTACAAAATACATTTTTGAAATTATTTTACTAAATACATTTTTGAAAAGAATTTACAAAATACATTTTTGAAAAAAATTTGCAAAATACATTTTTGAAAATATTTTACAAAATACATTTTTGAAATTATTTTACAAAATACATTTTTGAAAAAAATTTACAAAAAACATTTTTGAAAAAAATTTACAAAATACATTTTCAAAAATATTTTACAAAATACATTTTTGAAAAAAATTTACAAAATACATTTTTGAAAATAATTTACAAAATACACTTTTTAAAAATATTTTACAAAATACATTTTTGAAAAAAATTTACAAAATACATTTTTGAAAATAATTTACAAAATACACTTTTTAAAATGATTTACAAAATACATTTTTGAAAAAAATTTACAAAATACATTTTTGAAAAAAATTTACAAAATACATCTTTGAAAAAAATTTACAAAATACATTTTTGAAAATAATTTACAAAATACATTTTCAAAAATATTTTACAAAATACATGTTTGAAAAAAATTTACAAAACACATTTTTGAAAAAAACTTACAAAATACATTTTTGAAAAAAATTTACAAAATACATTTTTGAAAATAATTTGCAAAATACATTTTTGAAAAAAATTTACAAAATACATTTTTGAAAAAAACTTACAAAATACATTTTTGAAACTATTTTACAAAATACATTTTTGAAATTATTTTACAAAATACATTTTTGAAAAGAATTTACAAAATACATTTTTGAAAAAAATTTGCAAAATACATTTTTGAAAATATTTTACAAAATACATTTTTGAAAAAAATTTACAAAATACATTTTTGAAAATAATTTACAAAATACACTTTTTAAAAATATTTTACAAAATACATTTTTGAAAAAAATTTACAAAATACATTTTTGAAAATAATTTACAAATTACACTTTTTAAAATAATTTACAAAATACATTTTTGAAAAAAATTTACAAAATACATTTTTGATAAAAATTTACAAAATACATTCTTTAAAATAATTTTCAAAATACATTTTTAAAAATAATTTACAAAATACATTTTTGAAAATAATTTACAAAATACATTTTTGAAAATAATTTACAAAATACATTTTCAAAAATATTTTACAAAATACATTTTTGTAAAAAATTTACAAAATACATTTTTGAAAATAATTTACAAAATACATTTTCAAAAATATTTTACAAAATACATTTTTGTAAAAAATTTACAAAATACATTTTTGAAAATAATTTACAAAATACACTTTTTAAAATAATTTACAAAATACATTTTTGAAATAAATTTACAAAATACATTTTTGAAAAAAATTTACAAAATACATTTTCAAAAATATTTTACAAAATACATTTTTGAAAATAATTTACAAAACACATTTTTGATAATAATTTAAAAAATACATTTTTGAAAAAAATTTACAAAATACACTTTTTAAAATAATTTACAAAATACATTTTTGAAAAAAACTTACAAAATACATTTTTGAAAATATTTTACAAAATACATTTTTGAAAATAATTTACAAAACACATTTTTGATAATAATTTACAAAATACATTTTTGAAAATAATTTACAAAATACACTTTTTAAAATAATTTACAAAATACATTTTTGAAAAAAACTTACAAAATACATTTTTGAAAATATTTTACAAAATACATTTTTGAAATTATTTTACAAAATACATTTTTGAAATTATTTTACTAAATACATTTTTGAAAAGAATTTACAAAATACATTTTTGAAAAAAATTTGCAAAATACATTTTTGAAAATATTTTACAAAATACATTTTCAAAAATATTTTACAAAATACATTTTTGAAAAAAATTTACAAAATACATTTTTGAAAATAATTTACAAAATACACTTTTTAAAATAATTTACAAAATACATTTTTGAAAAAAATTTACAAAATACATTTTTGAAGAAAATTTACAAAATACATTCTTTAAAATAATTTTCAAAATACATTTTTAAAAATAATTTACAAAATACATTTTTGAAAATAATTTACAAAATACATTTTTGAAAAAAACTTACAAAATACATTTTTGAAAATAATTTACAAAATACATTTTCAAAAATATTTTACAAAATACATTTTTGAAAATAATTTACAAAATACATTTTTGAAAAAATTTTACAAAATACATTTTTGAAAATAATTTACAAAATACATTTTCAAAAATATTTTACAAAATACATTTTTGAAAAAAATTTACAAAATACATTTTTGAAAAAAACTTACAAAATACATTTTTGAAAATATTTTACAAAATACATTTTTGAAATTATTTTACAAAATACATTTTTGAAAAGAATTTACAAAATACATTTTTGAAAAAAATTTGCAAAATACATTTTTGAAAATATTTTACAAAATACATTTTTGAAATTATTTTACAAAATACATTTTTGAAAAAAATTTACAAAAAACATTTTTGAAAAAAATTTACAAAATACATTTTCAAAAATATTTTACAAAATACATTTTTGAAAAAAATTTACAAAATACATTTTTGAAAATAATTTACAAAATACACTTTTTAAAAATATTTTACAAAATACATTTTTGAAAAAAATTTACAAAATACATTTTTGAAAATAATTTACAAAATACACTTTTTAAAATAATTTACAAAATACATTTTTGAAAAAAATTTACAAAATACATTTTTGAAAAAAATTTACAAAATACATTTTCAAAAAATTTTACAAAAAACATTTTCAAAAATATTTTACAAAATACATTTTTGAAAAAAATTTACAAAATACATTTTTGAAAATAATTTACAAAATACATTTTCAAAAATATTTTACAAAATACATTTTTGAAAATAATTTACAAAATACATTTTTGAAAAAAATTTACAAAATACATTTTTGAAAATAATTTACAAAATACATTTTCAAAAATATTTTACAAAATACATTTTTGAAAAAAATTTACAAAATACATTTTTGAAAAAAATTTACAAAATACATTTTTGAAAAAAATTTACAAAATACATTTTCGAAAAAAATTTACAAAATACATTTTCAAAAAATTTTACAAAAAACATTTTCAAAAATATTTTACAAAATACATTTTTGAAAAAAATTTACAAAATACATCTTTGAAAAAAATTTACAAAATACATTTTTGAAAATAATTTACAAAATACATTTTCAAAAATATTTTACAAAATACATGTTTGAAAAAAATTTACAAAACACATTTTTGAAAAAAACTTACAAAATACATTTTTGAAAAAAATTTACAAAATACATTTTTGAAAATAATTTGCAAAATACATTTTTGAAAAAAATTTACAAAAGAACATTTTTGAAAAAAACTTACAAAATACATTTTTGAAAATATTTTACAAAATACATTTTTGAAATTATTTTACAAAATACATTTTTGAAAAGAATTTACAAAATACATTTTTGAAAAAAATTTGCAAAATACATTTTTGAAAATATTTTACAAAATACATTTTTGAAATTATTTTACAAAATACATTTTTGAAAAAAATTTACAAAAAACATTTTTGAAAAAAATTTACAAAATACATTTTCAAAAATATTTTACAAAATACATTTTTGAAAAAAATTTACAAAATACATTTTTGAAAAAAATTTACAAAATACATTTTTGAAAAAAATTTACAAAATACATTTTTGAAAAAAATTTACAAAATACATTTTCAAAAATATTTTACAAAATACATTTTTGAAAAAAATTTACAAAATACATTTTTGAAAATAATTTACAAAATACACTTTTTAAAAATATTTTACAAAATACATTTTTGAAAAAAATTTACAAAATACATTTTTGAAAAAAATTTACAAAATACATTCTTTAAAATAATTTTCAAAATACACTTTTTAAAAATATTTTACAAAATACATTTTTGAAAAAAATTTACAAAATACATTTTTGAAAATAATTTACAAAATACACTTTTTAAAATAATTTACAAAATACATTTTTGAAAAAAACTTACAAAATACATTTTTGAAAATATTTTACAAAATACATTTTTGAAATTATTTTACTAAATACATTTTTGAAAAGAATTTACAAAATACATTTTTGAAAAAAATTTGCAAAATACATTTTTGAAAATATTTTACAAAATACATTTTTGAAATTATTTTACAAAATACATTTTTGAAAAAAATTTACAAAAAACATTTTTGAAAAAAATTTACAAAATACATTTTCAAAAATATTTTACAAAATACATTTTTGAAAAAAATTTACAAAATACATTTTTGAAAATAATTTACAAAATACACTTTTTAAAAATATTTTACAAAATACATTTTTGAAAAAAATTTACAAAATACATTTTTGAAAATAATTTACAAAATACACTTTTTAAAATAATTTACAAAATACATTTTTGAAAAAAATTTACAAAATACATTTTTGAAAAAAATTTACAAAATACATCTTTGAAAAAAATTTACAAAATACATTTTTGAAAATAATTTACAAAATACATTTTCAAAAATATTTTACAAAATACATGTTTGAAAAAAATTTACAAAACACATTTTTGAAAAAAACTTACAAAATACATTTTTGAAAAAAATTTACAAAATACATTTTTGAAAATAATTTGCAAAATACATTTTTGAAAAAAATTTACAAAATACATTTTTGAAAAAAACTTACAAAATACATTTTTGAAACTATTTTACAAAATACATTTTTGAAATTATTTTACAAAATACATTTTTGAAAAAAATTTACAAAATACATTTTTGAAAATAATTTACAAAATACACTTTTTAAAAATATTTTACAAAATACATTTTTGAAAAAAATTCACAAAATACATTTTTGAAAATAATTTACAAATTACACTTTTTAAAATAATTTACAAAATACATTTTTGAAAAAAATTTACAAAATACATTTTTGAAAAAAATTTACAAAAAACATTTTTGAAAAAAATTTACAAAATACATTTTCAAAAATATTTTACAAAATACATTTTTGAAAAAAATTTACAAAATACATTTTTGAAAATAATTTACAAAATACACTTTTTAAAAATATTTTACAAAATACATTTTTGAAAAAAATTTACAAAATACATTTTTGAAAATAATTTACAAAATACACTTTTTAAAATAATTTACAAAATACATTTTTGAAAAAAATTTACAAAATACATTTTTGAAAAAAAATTACAAAATACATTCTTTAAAATAATTTACAAAATACATTTTTGAAAAAAATTTACAAAATACATTTTCGAAAAAAATTTACAAAATACATTTTCAAAAAATTTTACAAAAAACATTTTCAAAAATATTTTACAAAATACATTTTTGAAAAAAATTTACAAAATACATTTTTGAAAATAATTTACAAAATACATTTTCAAAAATATTTTACAAAATACATTTTTGAAAATAATTTACAAAATACATTTTTGAAAAAAATTTACAAAATACATTTTTGAAAATAATTTACAAAATACATTTTCAAAAATATTTTACAAAATACATTTTTGAAAAAAATTTACAAAATACATTTTTGAAAAAAATTTACAAAATACATTTTTGAAAAAAATTTACAAAATACATTTTCGAAAAAAATTTACAAAATACATTTTCAAAAAATTTTACAAAAAACATTTTCAAAAATATTTTACAAAATACATTTTTGAAAAAAATTTACAAAATACATCTTTGAAAAAAATTTACAAAATACATTTTTGAAAATAATTTACAAAATACATTTTCAAAAATATTTTACAAAATACATGTTTGAAAAAAATTTACAAAACACATTTTTGAAAAAAACTTACAAAATACATTTTTGAAAAAAATTTACAAAATACATTTTTGAAAATAATTTGCAAAATACATTTTTGAAAAAAATTTACAAAATACATTTTTGAAAAAAACTTACAAAATACATTTTTGAAAATATTTTACAAAATACATTTTTGAAATTATTTTACAAAATACATTTTTGAAAAGAATTTACAAAATACATTTTTGAAAAAAATTTGCAAAATACATTTTTGAAAATATTTTACAAAATACATTTTTGAAATTATTTTACAAAATACATTTTTGAAAAAAATTTACAAAAAACATTTTTGAAAAAAATTTACAAAATACATTTTCAAAAATATTTTACAAAATACATTTTTGAAAAAAATTTACAAAATACATTTTTGAAAAAAATTTACAAAATACATTTTTGAAAAAAATTTACAAAATACATTTTTGAAAAAAATTTACAAAATACATTTTCAAAAATATTTTACAAAATACATTTTTGAAAAAAATTTACAAAATACATTTTTGAAAATAATTTACAAAATACACTTTTTAAAAATATTTTACAAAATACATTTTTGAAAAAAATTTACAAAATACATTTTTGAAAAAAATTTACAAAATACATTCTTTAAAATAATTTTCAAAATACACTTTTTAAAAATATTTTACAAAATACATTTTTGAAAAAAATTTACAAAATACATTTTTGAAAATAATTTACAAAATACACTTTTTAAAATAATTTACAAAATACATTTTTGAAAAAAACTTACAAAATACATTTTTGAAAATATTTTACAAAATACATTTTTGAAATTATTTTACTAAATACATTTTTGAAAAGAATTTACAAAATACATTTTTGAAAAAAATTTGCAAAATACATTTTTGAAAATATTTTACAAAATACATTTTTGAAATTATTTTACAAAATACATTTTTGAAAAAAATTTACAAAAAACATTTTTGAAAAAAATTTACAAAATACATTTTCAAAAATATTTTACAAAATACATTTTTGAAAAAAATTTACAAAATACATTTTTGAAAATAATTTACAAAATACACTTTTTAAAAATATTTTACAAAATACATTTTTGAAAAAAATTTACAAAATACATTTTTGAAAATAATTTACAAAATACACTTTTTAAAATAATTTACAAAATACATTTTTGAAAAAAATTTACAAAATACATTTTTGAAAAAAATTTACAAAATACATCTTTGAAAAAAATTTACAAAATACATTTTTGAAAATAATTTACAAAATACATTTTCAAAAATATTTTACAAAATACATGTTTGAAAAAAATTTACAAAACACATTTTTGAAAAAAACTTACAAAATACATTTTTGAAAAAAATTTACAAAATACATTTTTGAAAATAATTTGCAAAATACATTTTTGAAAAAAATTTACAAAATACATTTTTGAAAAAAACTTACAAAATACATTTTTGAAACTATTTTACAAAATACATTTTTGAAATTATTTTACAAAATACATTTTTGAAAAAAATTTACAAAATACATTTTTGAAAATAATTTACAAAATACACTTTTTAAAAATATTTTACAAAATACATTTTTGAAAAAAATTCACAAAATACATTTTTGAAAATAATTTACAAATTACACTTTTTAAAATAATTTACAAAATACATTTTTGAAAAAAATTTACAAAATACATTTTTGAAAAAAATTTACAAAATACATTCTTTAAAATAATTTTCAAAATACATTTTTAAAAATAATTTACAAAATACATTTTTGAAAATAATTTACAAAATACATTTTTGAAAATAATTTACAAAATACATTTTTAAAAATAATTTACAAAATACATTTTTGAAAATAATTTACAAAATACATTTTTGAAAATAATTTACAAAATACATTTTCAAAAATATTTTACAAAATACATTTTTGTAAAAAATTTACAAAATACATTTTTGAAAATAATTTACAAAATACATTTTCAAAAATATTTTACAAAATACATTTTTGTAAAAAATTTACAAAATACATTTTTGAAAATAATTTACAAAATACACTTTTTAAAATAATTTACAAAATACATTTTTGAAATAAATTTACAAAATACATTTTTGAAAAAAATTTACAAAATACATTTTCAAAAATATTTTACAAAATACATTTTTGAAAATAATTTACAAAACACATTTTTGATAATAATTTAAAAAATACATTTTTGAAAAAAATTTACAAAACACATTTTTTAAAAAAATTTGCAAAATACATTTTTGAAAATATTTTACAAAATACATTTTTGAAAAAAATTTACAAAATACATTTTTGAAAATAATTTACAAAATACACTTTTTAAAAATATTTTACAAAATACATTTTTGAAAAAAATTTACAAAATACATTTTTGAAAATAATTTACAAATTACACTTTTTAAAATAATTTACAAAATACATTTTTGAAAAAAATTTACAAAATACATTTTTAAAAAAAATTTACAAAATACATTCTTTAAAATAATTTTCAAAATACATTTTTAAAAATAATTTACAAAATACATTTTTGAAAATAATTTACAAAATACATTTTTGAAAATAATTTACAAAATACATTTTTGAAAAAAATTTACAAAATACATTTTTGAAAAAAATTTACAAAATACATTCTTTAAAATAATTTTCAAAATACATTTTTAAAAATAATTTACAAAATACATTTTTGAAAATAATTTACAAAATACATTTTTGAAAATAATTTACAAAATACATTTTCAAAATTATTTTACAAAATACATTTTTGTAAAAAATTTACAAAATACATTTTTGAAAATAATTTACAAAATACACTTTTTAAAATAATTTACAAAATACATTTTTGAAATAAATTTACAAAATACATTTTTGAAAAAAATTTACAAAATACATTTTCAAAAATATTTTACAAAATACATTTTTGAAAATAATTTACAAAACACATTTTTGATAATAATTTAAAAAATACATTTTTGAAAAAAATTTACAAAACACATTTTTTAAAAAAATTTACAAAATACATTTTTGAAAATAATTTACAAAATACATTTTCAAAAATATTTTACAAAATACATTTTGAAAAATAATTTACAAAATACATCTTTGAAAAAAATTTACAAAATACATTTTTGAAAATAATTTACAAAATACATTTTTGAAAAAAACTTACAAAATACATTTTTGAAAATAATTTACAAAATACATTTTCAAAAATATTTTACAAAATACATTTTTGAAAATAATTTACAAAATACACTTTTTAAAATAATTTACAAAATACATCTTTGAAAAAAATTTACAAAATACATTTTTGAAGAAAATTTACAAAATACATTCTTTAAAATAATTTTCAAAATACATTTTTAAAAATAATTTACAAAATACATTTTTGAAAATAATTTACAAAATACATTTTTGAAAAAAACTTACAAAATACATTTTTGAAAATAATTTACAAAATACATTTTCAAAAATATTTTACAAAATACATTTTTGAAAATAATTTACAAAATACATTTTTGAAAAAAATTTACAAAATACATTTTTGAAAATAATTTACAAAATACATTTTCAAAAATATTTTACAAAATACATTTTTGAAAAAAATTTACAAAATACATTTTTGAAAAAAACTTACAAAATACATTTTTGAAAATATTTTACAAAATACATTTTTGAAATTATTTTACAAAATACATTTTTGAAAAGAATTTACAAAATACATTTTTGAAAAAAATTTACAAAATACATTTTTGAAAAAAACTTACAAAATACACTTTTTAAAATAATTTACAAAATACATTTTTGAAATAAATTTACAAAATACATTTTTGAAAAAAATTTACAAAATACATTTTCAAAAATATTTTACAAAATACATTTTTGAAAATAATTTACAAAACACATTTTTGATAATAATTTAAAAAATACATTTTTGAAAAAAATTTACAAAACACATTTTTTAAAAAAATTTGCAAAATACATTTTTGAAAATATTTTACAAAATACATTTTTGAAAAAAATTTACAAAATACATTTTTGAAAATAATTTACAAAATACACTTTTTAAAAATATTTTACAAAATACATTTTTGAAAAAAATTTACAAAATACATTTTTGAAAATAATTTACAAATTACACTTTTTAAAATAATTTACAAAATACATTTTTGAAAAAAATTTACAAAATACATTTTTGAAAAAAATTTACAAAATACATTCTTTAAAATAATTTTCAAAATACATTTTTAAAAATAATTTACAAAATACATTTTTGAAAATAATTTACAAAATACATTTTTGAAAATAATTTACAAAATACATTTTTGAAAAAAATTTACAAAATACATTTTTGAAAAAAATTTACAAAATACATTCTTTAAAATAATTTTCAAAATACATTTTTAAAAATAATTTACAAAATACATTTTTGAAAATAATTTACAAAATACATTTTTGAAAATAATTTACAAAAATACATTTTCAAAATTATTTTACAAAATACATTTTTGTAAAAAATTTACAAAATACATTTTTGAAAATAATTTACAAAATACACTTTTTAAAATAATTTACAAAATACATTTTTGAAATAAATTTACAAAATACATTTTTGAAAAAAATTTACAAAATACATTTTCAAAAATATTTTACAAAATACATTTTTGAAAATAATTTACAAAACACATTTTTGATAATAATTTAAAAAATACATTTTTGAAAAAAATTTACAAAACACATTTTTTAAAAAAATTTACAAAATACATTTTTGAAAATAATTTACAAAATACATTTTCAAAAATATTTTACAAAATACATTTTGAAAAATAATTTACAAAATACATCTTTGAAAAAAATTTACAAAATACATTTTTGAAAATAATTTACAAAATACATTTTTGAAAAAAACTTACAAAATACATTTTTGAAAATAATTTACAAAATACATTTTCAAAAATATTTTACAAAATACATTTTTGAAAATAATTTACAAAATACACTTTTTAAAATAATTTACAAAATACATCTTTGAAAAAAATTTACAAAATACATTTTTGAAGAAAATTTACAAAATACATTCTTTAAAATAATTTTCAAAATACATTTTTAAAAATAATTTACAAAATACATTTTTGAAAATAATTTACAAAATACATTTTTGAAAAAAACTTACAAAATACATTTTTGAAAATAATTTACAAAATACATTTTCAAAAATATTTTACAAAATACATTTTTGAAAATAATTTACAAAATACATTTTTGAAAAAAATTTACAAAATACATTTTTGAAAATAATTTACAAAATACATTTTCAAAAATATTTTACAAAATACATTTTTGAAAAAAATTTACAAAATACATTTTTGAAAAAAACTTACAAAATACATTTTTGAAAATATTTTACAAAATACATTTTTGAAATTATTTTACAAAATACATTTTTGAAAAGAATTTACAAAATACATTTTTGAAAAAAATTTGCAAAATACATTTTTGAAAATATTTTACAAAATACATTTTTGAAATTATTTTACAAAATACATTTTTGAAAAAAATTTACAAAATACATTTTTGAAAAAAATTTACAAAATACATTTTCAAAAATATTTTACAAAATACATTTTTGAAAAAAATTTACAAAATACATTTTTGAAAATAATTTACAAAATACACTTTTTAAAAATATTTTACAAAATACATTTTTGAAAAAAATTTACAAAATACATTTTTGAAAATAATTTACAAAATACACTTTTTAAAATAATTTACAAAATACATTTTTGAAAAAAATTTACAAAATACATTTTTGAAAAAAATTTACAAAATACATTTTTGAAAAAAATTTACAAAATACATTTTTGAAAAAAATTTACAAAATACATTCTTTAAAATAATTTACAAAATACATTTTTGAAAAAAATTTACAAAATACATTTTCGAAAAAAATTTACAAAATACATTTTCAAAAAATTTTACAAAAAACATTTTCAAAAATATTTTACAAAATACATTTTTGAAAATAATTTACAAAATACATTTTCAAAAATATTTTACAAAATACATGTTTGAAAAAAATTTACAAAACACATTTTTGAAAAAAACTTACAAAATACATTTTTGAAAAAAATTTACAAAATACATTTTTGAAAATAATTTGCAAAATACATTTTTGAAAAAAATTTACAAAATACATTTTTGAAAAAAACTTACAAAATACATTTTTGAAAATATTTTACAAAATACATTTTTGAAATTATTTTACAAAATACATTTTTGAAAAGAATTTACAAAATACATTTTTGAAAAAAATTTGCAAAATACATTTTTGAAAATATTTTACAAAATACATTTTTGAAATTATTTTACAAAATACATTTTTGAAAAAAATTTACAAAAAACATTTTTGAAAAAAATTTACAAAATACATTTTCAAAAATATTTTACAAAATACATTTTTGAAAAAAATTTACAAAATACATTTTTGAAAATATTTTACAAAATACATTTTTGAAAAAAATTTACAAAATACATTTTTGAAAAGAATTTACAAAATACATTTTTGAAAAAAATTTACAAAATACATTTTCAAAAATATTTTACAAAATACATTTTTGAAAAAAATTTACAAAATACATTTTTGAAATTATTTTACAAAATACATTTTTGAAAAAAATTTACAAAAAACATTTTTGAAAAAAATTTACAAAATACATTTTCAAAAATATTTTACAAAATACATTTTTGAAAAAAATTTACAAAATACATTTTTGAAAATAATTTACAAAATACACTTTTTAAAAATATTTTACAAAATACATTTTTGAAAAAAATTTACAAAATACATTTTCGAAAAAAATTTACAAAATACATTTTCAAAAAATTTTACAAAAAACATTTTCAAAAATATTTTACAAAATACATTTTTGAAAATAATTTACAAAATACATTTTCAAAAATATTTTACAAAATACATGTTTGAAAAGAATTTACAAAACACATTTTTGAAAAAAACTTACAAAATACATTTTTGAAAAAAATTTACAAAATACATTTTTGAAAATAATTTGCAAAATACATTTTTGAAAAAAATTTACAAAATACATTTTTGAAAAAAACTTACAAAATACATTTTTGAAAATATTTTACAAAATACATTTTTGAAATTATTTTACAAAATACATTTTTGAAAAGAATTTACAAAATACATTTTTGAAAAAAATTTGCAAAATACATTTTTGAAAATATTTTACAAAATACATTTTTGAAATTATTTTACAAAATACATTTTTGAAAAAAATTTACAAAAAACATTTTTGAAAAAAATTTACAAAATACATTTTCAAAAATATTTTACAAAATACATTTTTGAAAAAAATTTACAAAATACATTTTTGAAAATAATTTACAAAATACACTTTTTAAAAATATTTTACAAAATACATTTTTGAAAAAAATTTACAAAATACATTTTTGAAAAAAATTTACAAAATACATTCTTTAAAATAATTTTCAAAATACACTTTTTAAAAATATTTTACAAAATACATTTTCAAAAATATTTTACAAAATACATTTTTGAAAAAAATTTACAAAATACATTTTCAAAAATATTTTACAAAATACATTTTTGAAAAAAATTTACAAAATACATTTTTGAAAATAATTTACAAAATACACTTTTTAAAAATATTTTACAAAATACATTTTTGAAAAAAATTTACAAAATACATTTTTGAAAATAATTTACAAAATACACTTTTTAAAATAATTTACAAAATACATTTTTGAAAAAAATTTACAAAATACATTTTTGAAAAAAATTTACAAAATACATTTTTGAAATTATTTTACAAAATACATTTTTGAAAAAAATTTACAAAAAACATTTTTGAAAAAAATTTACAAAATACATTTTCAAAAATATTTTACAAAATACATTTTTGAAAAAAATTTACAAAATACATTTTTGAAAATAATTTACAAAATACACTTTTTAAAAATATTTTACAAAATACATTTTTGAAAAAAATTTACAAAATACATTTTTGAAAAAAATTTACAAAATACATTCTTTAAAATAATTTTCAAAATACACTTTTTAAAAATATTTTACAAAATACATTTTTGAAAAAAATTTACAAAATACATTTTTGAAAATAATTTACAAAATACACTTTTTAAAATAATTTACAAAATACATTTTTGAAAAAAACTTACAAAATACATTTTTGAAAATATTTTACAAAATACATTTTTGAAATTATTTTACAAAATACATTTTTGAAATTATTTTACTAAATACATTTTTGAAAAGAATTTACAAAATACATTTTTGAAAAAAATTTGCAAAATACATTTTTGAAAATATTTTACAAAATACATTTTCAAAAATATTTTACAAAATACATTTTTGAAAAAAATTTACAAAATACATTTTTGAAAATAATTTACAAAATACACTTTTTAAAATAATTTACAAAATACATTTTTGAAAAAAATTTACAAAATACATTTTTGAAGAAAATTTACAAAATACATTCTTTAAAATAATTTTCAAAATACATTTTTAAAAATAATTTACAAAATACATTTTTGAAAATAATTTACAAAATACATTTTTGAAAAAAACTTACAAAATACATTTTTGAAAATAATTTACAAAATACATTTTCAAAAATATTTTACAAAATACATTTTTGAAAATAATTTACAAAATACATTTTTGAAAAAAATTTACAAAATACATTTTTGAAAATAATTTACAAAATACATTTTCAAAAATATTTTACAAAATACATTTTTGAAAAAAATTTACAAAATACATTTTTGAAAAAAACTTACAAAATACATTTTTGAAAATATTTTACAAAATACATTTTTGAAATTATTTTACAAAATACATTTTTGAAAAGAATTTACAAAATACATTTTTGAAAAAAATTTGCAAAATACATTTTTGAAAATATTTTACAAAATACATTTTTGAAATTATTTTACAAAATACATTTTTGAAAAAAATTTACAAAAAACATTTTTGAAAAAAATTTACAAAATACATTTTCAAAAATATTTTACAAAATACATTTTTGAAAAAAATTTACAAAATACATTTTTGAAAATAATTTACAAAATACACTTTTTAAAAATATTTTACAAAATACATTTTTGAAAAAAATTTACAAAATACATTTTTGAAAATAATTTACAAAATACACTTTTTAAAATAATTTACAAAATACATTTTTGAAAAAAATTTACAAAATACATTTTTGAAAAAAATTTACAAAATACATTCTTTAAAATAATTTACAAAATACATTTTTGAAAAAAATTTACAAAATACATTTTCGAAAAAAATTTACAAAATACATTTTCAAAAAATTTTACAAAAAACATTTTCAAAAATATTTTACAAAATACATTTTTGAAAAAAATTTACAAAATACATTTTTGAAAATAATTTACAAAATACATTTTCAAAAATATTTTACAAAATACATTTTTGAAAATAATTTACAAAATACATTTTTGAAAAAAATTTACAAAATACATTTTTGAAAATAATTTACAAAATACATTTTCAAAAATATTTTACAAAATACATTTTTGAAAATAATTTACAAAATACATTTTTGAAAAAAATTTACAAAATACATTTTTGAAAATAATTTACAAAATACATTTTCAAAAATATTTTACAAAATACATTTTTGAAAAAAATTTACAAAATACATTTTTGAAAATAATTTACAAAATACATTTTTGAAAAAAATTTACAAAATACATTTTCGAAAAAAATTTACAAAATACATTTTCAAAAAATTTTACAAAAAACATTTTCAAAAATATTTTACAAAATACATTTTTGAAAAAAATTTACAAAATACATCTTTGAAAAAAATTTACAAAATACATTTTTGAAAATAATTTACAAAATACATTTTCAAAAATATTTTACAAAATACATGTTTGAAAAAAATTTACAAAACACATTTTTGAAAAAAACTTACAAAATACATTTTTGAAAAAAATTTACAAAATACATTTTTGAAAATAATTTGCAAAATACATTTTTGAAAAAAATTTACAAAATACATTTTTGAAAAAAACTTACAAAATACATTTTTGAAAATATTTTACAAAATACATTTTTGAAATTATTTTACAAAATACATTTTTGAAAAGAATTTACAAAATACATTTTTGAAAAAAATTTGCAAAATACATTTTTGAAAATATTTTACAAAATACATTTTTGAAATTATTTTACAAAATACATTTTTGAAAAAAATTTACAAAAAACATTTTTGAAAAAAATTTACAAAATACATTTTCAAAAATATTTTACAAAATACATTTTTGAAAAAAATTTACAAAATACATTTTTGAAAATAATTTACAAAATACACTTTTTAAAAATATTTTACAAAATACATTTTTGAAAAAAATTTACAAAATACATTTTTGAAAAAAATTTACAAAATACATTCTTTAAAATAATTTTCAAAATACACTTTTTAAAAATATTTTACAAAATACATTTTTGAAATTATTTTACAAAATACATTTTTGAAATTATTTTACTAAATACATTTTTGAAAAGAATTTACAAAATACATTTTTGAAAAAAATTTGCAAAATACATTTTTGAAAATATTTTACAAAATACATTTTCAAAAATATTTTACAAAATACATTTTTGAAAAAAATTTACAAAATACATTTTTGAAAATAATTTACAAAATACACTTTTTAAAATAATTTACAAAATACATTTTTGAAAAAAATTTACAAAATACATTTTTGAAGAAAATTTACAAAATACATTCTTTAAAATAATTTTCAAAATACATTTTTAAAAATAATTTACAAAATACATTTTTGAAAATAATTTACAAAATACATTTTTGAAAAAAACTTACAAAATACATTTTTGAAAATAATTTACAAAATACATTTTCAAAAATATTTTACAAAATACATTTTTGAAAATAATTTACAAAATACATTTTTGAAAAAAATTTACAAAATACATTTTTGAAAATAATTTACAAAATACATTTTCAAAAATATTTTACAAAATACATTTTTGAAAAAAATTTACAAAATACATTTTTGAAAAAAACTTACAAAATACATTTTTGAAAATATTTTACAAAATACATTTTTGAAATTATTTTACAAAATACATTTTTGAAAAGAATTTACAAAATACATTTTTGAAAAAAATTTGCAAAATACATTTTTGAAAATATTTTACAAAATACATTTTTGAAATTATTTTACAAAATACATTTTTGAAAAAAATTTACAAAAAACATTTTTGAAAAAAATTTACAAAATACATTTTCAAAAATATTTTACAAAATACATTTTTGAAAAAAATTTACAAAATACATTTTTGAAAATAATTTACAAAATACACTTTTTAAAAATATTTTACAAAATACATTTTTGAAAAAAATTTACAAAATACATTTTTGAAAATAATTTACAAAATACACTTTTTAAAATAATTTACAAAATACATTTTTGAAAAAAATTTACAAAATACATTTTTGAAAAAAATTTACAAAATACATTCTTTAAAATAATTTACAAAATACATTTTTGAAAAAAATTTACAAAATACATTTTCGAAAAAAATTTACAAAATACATTTTCAAAAAATTTTACAAAAAACATTTTCAAAAATATTTTACAAAATACATTTTTGAAAAAATTTACAAAATACATTTTTGAAAATAATTTACAAAATACATTTTCAAAAATATTTTACAAAATACATTTTTGAAAATAATTTACAAAATACATTTTTGAAAAAAATTTACAAAATACATTTTTGAAAATAATTTACAAAATACATTTTCAAAAATATTTTACAAAATACATTTTTGAAAAAAATTTACAAAATACATTTTTGAAAATAATTTACAAAATACATTTTTGAAAAAAATTTACAAAATACATTTTCGAAAAAAATTTACAAAATACATTTTCAAAAAATTTTACAAAAAACATTTTCAAAAATATTTTACAAAATACATTTTTGAAAAAAATTTACAAAATACATCTTTGAAAAAAATTTACAAAATACATTTTTGAAAATAATTTACAAAATACATTTTCAAAAATATTTTACAAAATACATGTTTGAAAAAAATTTACAAAACACATTTTTGAAAAAAACTTACAAAATACATTTTTGAAAAAAATTTACAAAATACATTTTTGAAAATAATTTGCAAAATACATTTTTGAAAAAAATTTACAAAATACATTTTTGAAAAAAACTTACAAAATACATTTTTGAAAATATTTTACAAAATACATTTTTGAAATTATTTTACAAAATACATTTTTGAAAAGAATTTACAAAATACATTTTTGAAAAAAATTTGCAAAATACATTTTTGAAAATATTTTACAAAATACATTTTTGAAATTATTTTACAAAATACATTTTTGAAAAAAATTTACAAAAAACATTTTTGAAAAAAATTTACAAAATACATTTTCAAAAATATTTTACAAAATACATTTTTGAAAAAAATTTACAAAATACATTTTTGAAAATAATTTACAAAATACACTTTTTAAAAATATTTTACAAAATACATTTTTGAAAAAAATTTACAAAATACATTTTTGAAAAAAATTTACAAAATACATTCTTTAAAATAATTTTCAAAATACACTTTTTAAAAATATTTTACAAAATACATTTTTGAAAAAAATTTACAAAATACATTTTTGAAAATACTTTACAAAATACACTTTTTAAAATAATTTACAAAATACATTTTTGAAAAAAACTTACAAAATACATTTTTGAAAATATTTTACAAAATACATTTTTGAAATTATTTTACTAAATACATTTTTGAAAAGAATTTACAAAATACATTTTTGAAAAAAATTTGCAAAATACATTTTTGAAAATATTTTACAAAATACATTTTTGAAATTATTTTACAAAATACATTTTTGAAAAAAATTTACAAAAAACATTTTTGAAAAAAATTTACAAAATACATTTTCAAAAATATTTTACAAAATACATTTTTGAAAAAAATTTACAAAATACATTTTTGAAAATAATTTACAAAATACACTTTTTAAAAATATTTTACAAAATACATTTTTGAAAAAAATTTACAAAATACATTTTTGAAAATAATTTACAAAATACACTTTTTAAAATAATTTACAAAATACATTTTTGAAAAAAATTTACAAAATACATTTTTGAAAAAAATTTACAAAATACATTCTTTAAAATAATTTTCAAAATACATTTTTAAAAATAATTTACAAAATACATTTTTGAAAATAATTTACAAAATACATTTTTGAAAAAAACTTACAAAATACATTTTTGAAAATAATTTACAAAATACATTTTCAAAAATATTTTACAAAATACATTTTTGAAAATATTTTACAAAATACATTTTCAAAAATATTTTACAAAATACATTTTCAAAAAAATTTACAAAATACATTTTTGAAAATAATTTACAAAATACATTTTTGAAAATAATTTACAAAATACATTTTCTATTTTACAAAATACATTTTCAAAAATATTTTACAAAATACATTTTTGAAAATATTTTACAAAATACATTTTCAAAAATATTTTACAAAATACATCTTTGAAAAAAATTTACAAAATACATTTTTGAAATTATTTTACAAAATACATTTTTGAAAAAAATTTATAAAATACATTTTTGAAATAAATTTACAAAATACATTTTTGAAAATATTTTACAAAATACATTTTTGAAAAAAATTTACAAAATACATTTTCAAAAAAATTTACAAAATACATTTTTGAAAATAATTTACAAAATACATTTTCAAAAATATTTTACAAAATACATTTTTTGAAAAAAATTTACAAAATACATTTTTGAAAATAATTTACAAAATACATTTTCAAAAATATTTTACAAAATACATTTTTGAAAAAAAATTTACAAAATACATTTTTGAAAAAAATTTACAAAATACATTTTCAAAAATATTTTACAAAATACATTTTTGAAAAAAATTTACAAAATACATTTTTGAAAATAATTTACAAAATACACTTTTTAAAAATATTTTACAAAATACATTTTTGAAAAAAATTTACAAAATACATTTTTGAAAATAATTTACAAAATACACTTTTTAAAATAATTTACAAAATACATTTTTGAAAAAAATTTACAAAATACATTTTTGAAAAAAATTTACAAAATACATCCTTTAAAATAATTTTCAAAATACATTTTTAAAAATAATTTACGAAATACATTTTTGAAAATAATTTACAAAATACATTTTTGAAAAAAACTTACAAAATACATTTTTGAAAATAATTTACAAAATACATTTTCAAAAATATTTTACAAAATACATTTTTGAAAAAAATTTACAAAATACATTTTTGAAAATATTTTACAAAATACATTTTTGAAAATATTTTACAAAATACATTTTCAAAAATATTTTACAAAATACATCTTTGAAAAAAATTTACAAAATACATTTTTGAAATTATTTTACAAAATACATTTTTGAAAAAAATTTATAAAATACATTTTTGAAATAAATTTACAAAATACATTTTTGAAAATATTTTACAAAATACATTTTTGAAAAAAATTTACAAAATACATTTTCAAAAAAATTTACAAAATACATTTTTGAAAATAATTTACAAAATACATTTTCAAAAATATTTTACAAAATACATTTTTTGAAAAAAATTTACAAAATACATTTTTGAAAATAATTTACAAAATACATTTTCAAAAATATTTTACAAAATACATTTTTGAAAAAAAATTTACAAAATACATTTTTGAAAAAAATTTACAAAATACATTTTCAAAAATATTTTACAAAATACATTTTCAAAAATATTTTACAAAATACATTTTTTGAAAAAAATTTACAAAATACATTTTTGAAAATAATTTACAAAATACACTTTTTAAAAATATTTTACAAAATACATTTTTGAAAAAAATTTACAAAATACATTTTTGAAAATAATTTACAAAATACACTTTTTAAAATAATTTACAAAATACATTTTTGAAAAAAATTTACAAAATACATTTTTGAAAAAAATTTACAAAATACATCCTTTAAAATAATTTTCAAAATACATTTTTAAAAATAATTTACAAAATACATTTTTGAAAATAATTTACAAAATACATTTTTGAAAAAAACTTACAAAATACATTTTTGAAAATAATTTACAAAATACATTTTCAAAAATATTTTACAAAATACATTTTTGAAAAAAATTTACAAAATACATTTTTGAAAATAATTTACAAAATACACTTTTTAAAATAATTTACAAAATACATTTTTGAAAAAAATTTACAAAATACATTTTTGAAAAAAATTTACAAAATACATTTTTGAAAAAAACTTACAAAATACATTTTTGAAAATAATTTACAAAATACATTTTTGAAATTATTTTACAAAATACATTTTTGAAAAAAATTTACAAAAAACATTTTTGAAAAAAATTTACAAAATACATTTTCAAAAATATTTTACAAAATACATTTTTGAAAATAATTTACAAAATACATTTTTGAAAAAAATTTACAAAATACATTTTTGAAAAAAATTTACAAAAAACATTTTCAAAAATATTTTACAAAATACATTTTTGAAAAAAATTTACAAAATACATCTTTGAAAAAAATTTACAAAATACATTTTTGAAAATAATTTACAAAATACATTTTCAAAAATATTTTACAAAATACATGTTTGAAAAAAATTTACAAAACACATTTTTGAAAAAAACTTACAAAATACATTTTTGAAAAAATTTACAAAATACATTTTTGAAAATAATTTGCAAAATACATTTTTGAAAAAAATTTACAAAATACATTTTTGAAAAAAACTTACAAAATACATTTTCAAAAATATTTTACAAAATACATTTTTGAAATTATTTTACAAAATACATTTTTGAAAATAATTTACAAAATACACTTTTTAAAAATATTTTACAAAATACATTTTTGAAAAAAATTTACAAAATACATTTTTGAAAAAAATTTACAAAATACATTCTTTAAAATAATTTTCAAAATACACTTTTTAAAAATATTTTACAAAATACATTTTTGAAAAAAATTTACAAAATACATTTTTGAAAATAATTTACAAAATACACTTTTTAAAATAATTTACAAAATACATTTTTGAAAAAAACTTACAAAATACATTTTTGAAAATATTTTACAAAATACATTTTTGAAATTATTTTACTAAATACATTTTTGAAAAGAATTTACAAAATACATTTTTGAAAAAAATTTGCAAAATACATTTTTGAAAATATTTTACAAAATACATTTTTGAAATTATTTTACAAAATACATTTTTGAAAAAAATTTACAAAAAACATTTTTGAAAAAAATTTACAAAATACATTTTCAAAAATATTTTACAAAATACATTTTTGAAAAAAATTTACAAAATACATTTTTGAAAATAATTTACAAAATACACTTTTTAAAAATATTTTACAAAATACATTTTTGAAAAAAATTTACAAAATACATTTTTGAAAATAATTTACAAAATACACTTTTTAAAATAATTTACAAAATACATTTTTGAAAAAAATTTACAAAATACATTTTTGAAAAAAATTTACAAAATACATTCTTTAAAATAATTTTCAAAATACATTTTTAAAAATAATTTACAAAATACATTTTTGAAAATAATTTACAAAATACATTTTTGAAAAAAACTTACAAAATACATTTTTGAAAATAATTTACAAAATACATTTTCAAAAATATTTTACAAAATACATTTTTGAAAATATTTTACAAAATACATTTTCAAAAATATTTTACAAAATACATTTTCAAAAAAATTTACAAAATACATTTTTGAAAATAATTTACAAAATACATTTTTGAAAATAATTTACAAAATACATTTTCTATTTTACAAAATACATTTTCAAAAATATTTTACAAAATACATTTTTGAAAATATTTTACAAAATACATTTTCAAAAATATTTTACAAAATACATCTTTGAAAAAAATTTACAAAATACATTTTTGAAATTATTTTACAAAATACATTTTTGAAAAAAATTTATAAAATACATTTTTGAAATAAATTTACAAAATACATTTTTGAAAATATTTTACAAAATACATTTTTGAAAAAAATTTACAAAATACATTTTCAAAAAAATTTACAAAATACATTTTTGAAAATAATTTACAAAATACATTTTCAAAAATATTTTACAAAATACATTTTTTGAAAAAAATTTACAAAATACATTTTTGAAAATAATTTACAAAATACATTTTCAAAAATATTTTACAAAATACATTTTTGAAAAAAAATTTACAAAATACATTTTTGAAAAAAATTTACAAAATACATTTTCAAAAATATTTTACAAAATACATTTTTGAAAAAAATTTACAAAATACATTTTTGAAAATAATTTACAAAATACACTTTTTAAAAATATTTTACAAAATACATTTTTGAAAAAAATTTACAAAATACATTTTTGAAAATAATTTACAAAATACACTTTTTAAAATAATTTACAAAATACATTTTTGAAAAAAATTTACAAAATACATTTTTGAAAAAAATTTACAAAATACATCCTTTAAAATAATTTTCAAAATACATTTTTAAAAATAATTTACAAAATACATTTTTGAAAATAATTTACAAAATACATTTTTGAAAAAAACTTACAAAATACATTTTTGAAAATAATTTACAAAATACATTTTCAAAAATATTTTACAAAATACATTTTTGAAAAAAATTTACAAAATACATTTTTGAAAATAATTTACAAAATACACTTTTTAAAATAATTTACAAAATACATTTTTGAAAAAAATTTACAAAATACATTTTTGAAAAAAACTTACAAAATACATTTTTGAAAATAATTTACAAAATACATTTTTGAAATTATTTTACAAAATACATTTTTGAAAAAAATTTACAAAAAACATTTTTGAAAAAAATTTACAAAATACATTTTCAAAAATATTTTACTAAATACATTTTTGAAAATAATTTACAAAATACATTTTTGAAAAAAACTTACAAAATACATTTTTGAAAATAATTTACAAAATACATTTTCAAAAATATTTTACAAAATACATTTTTGAAAAAAATTTACAAAATACATTTTTGAAAATAATTTACAAAATACACTTTTTAAAATAATTTACAAAATACATTTTTGAAAAAAATTTACAAAATACATTTTTGAAAAAAATTTACAAAATACATTTTTGAAAAAAACTTACAAAATACATTTTTGAAAATAATTTACAAAATACATTTTTGAAATTATTTTACAAAATACATTTTTGAAAAAAATTTACAAAAAACATTTTTGAAAAAAATTTACAAAATACATTTTCAAAAATATTTTACAAAATACATTTTTGAAAATAATTTACAAAATACATTTTTGAAAAAAATTTACAAAATACATTTTTGAAAAAAATTTACAAAAAACATTTTCAAAAATATTTTACAAAATACATTTTTGAAAAAAATTTACAAAATACATCTTTGAAAAAAATTTACAAAATACATTTTTGAAAATAATTTACAAAATACATTTTCAAAAATATTTTACAAAATACATGTTTGAAAAAAATTTACAAAATACATCTTTGAAAAAAATTTACAAAATACATTTTTGAAAATAATTTACAAAATACACTTTTTAAAATAATTTACAAAATACATTTTTGAAAAAAATTTACAAAATACATTTTTGAAAAAAACTTACAAAATACATTTTTGAAAATAATTTACAAAATACATTTTTGAAATTATTTTACAAAATACATTTTTGAAAAAAATTTACAAAAAACATTTTTGAAAAAAATTTACAAAATACATTTTCAAAAATATTTTACTAAATACATTTTTGAAAATAATTTACAAAATACATTTTTGAAAAAAACTTACAAAATACATTTTTGAAAATAATTTACAAAATACATTTTCAAAAATATTTTACAAAATACATTTTTGAAAAAAATTTACAAAATACATTTTTGAAAATAATTTACAAAATACACTTTTTAAAATAATTTACAAAATACATTTTTGAAAAAAATTTACAAAATACATTTTTGAAAAAAATTTACAAAATACATTTTTGAAAAAAACTTACAAAATACATTTTTGAAAATAATTTACAAAATACATTTTTGAAATTATTTTACAAAATACATTTTTGAAAAAAATTTACAAAAAACATTTTTGAAAAAAATTTACAAAATACATTTTCAAAAATATTTTACAAAATACATTTTTGAAAATAATTTACAAAATACATTTTTGAAAAAAATTTACAAAATACATTTTTGAAAAAAATTTACAAAAAACATTTTCAATAATATTTTACAAAATACATTTTTGAAAAAAATTTACAAAATACATCTTTGAAAAAAATTTACAAAATACATTTTTGAAAATAATTTACAAAATACATTTTCAAAAATATTTTACAAAATACATGTTTGAAAAAAATTTACAAAACACATTTTTGAAAAAAACTTACAAAATACATTTTTGAAAAAATTTACAAAATACATTTTTGAAAATAATTTGCAAAATACATTTTTGAAAAAAATTTACAAAATACATTTTTGAAAAAAACTTACAAAATACATTTTCAAAAATATTTTACAAAATACATTTTTGAAATTATTTTACAAAATACATTTTTGAAAATAATTTACAAAATACACTTTTTAAAAATATTTTACAAAATACATTTTTGAAAAAAATTTACAAAATACATTTTTGAAAAAAATTTACAAAATACATTCTTTAAAATAATTTTCAAAATACACTTTTTAAAAATATTTTACAAAATACATTTTTGAAAAAAATTTACAAAATACATTTTTGAAAATAATTTACAAAATACACTTTTTAAAATAATTTACAAAATACATTTTTGAAAAAAACTTACAAAATACATTTTTGAAAATATTTTACAAAATACATTTTTGAAATTATTTTACTAAATACATTTTTGAAAAGAATTTACAAAATACATTTTTGAAAAAAAATTGCAAAATACATTTTTGAAAATATTTTACAAAATACATTTTTGAAATTATTTTACAAAATACATTTTTGAAAAAAATTTACAAAAAACATTTTTGAAAAAAATTTACAAAATACATTTTCAAAAATATTTTACAAAATACATTTTTGAAAAAAATTTACAAAATACATTTTTGAAAATAATTTACAAAATACACTTTTTAAAAATATTTTACAAAATACATTTTTGAAAAAAATTTACAAAATACATTTTTGAAAATAATTTACAAAATACACTTTTTAAAATAATTTACAAAATACATTTTTGAAAAAAATTTACAAAATACATTTTTGAAAAAAATTTACAAAATACATTCTTTAAAATAATTTTCAAAATACATTTTTAAAAATAATTTACAAAATACATTTTTGAAAATAATTTACAAAATACATTTTTGAAAAAAACTTACAAAATACATTTTTGAAAATAATTTACAAAATACATTTTCAAAAATATTTTACAAAATACATTTTTGAAAATATTTTACAAAATACATTTTCAAAAATATTTTACAAAATACATTTTCAAAAAAATTTACAAAATACATTTTTGAAAATAATTTACAAAATACATTTTTGAAAATAATTTACAAAATACATTTTCTATTTTACAAAATACATTTTCAAAAATATTTTACAAAATACATTTTTGAAAATATTTTACAAAATACATTTTCAAAAATATTTTACAAAATACATCTTTGAAAAAAATTTACAAAATACATTTTTGAAATTATTTTACAAAATACATTTTTGAAAAAAATTTATAAAATACATTTTTGAAATAAATTTACAAAATACATTTTTGAAAATATTTTACAAAATACATTTTTGAAAAAAATTTACAAAATACATTTTCAAAAAAATTTACAAAATACATTTTTGAAAATAATTTACAAAATACATTTTCAAAAATATTTTACAAAATACATTTTTTGAAAAAAATTTACAAAATACATTTTTGAAAATAATTTACAAAATACATTTTCAAAAATATTTTACAAAATACATTTTTGAAAAAAAATTTACAAAATACATTTTTGAAAAAAATTTACAAAATACATTTTCAAAAATATTTTACAAAATACATTTTTGAAAAAAATTTACAAAATACATTTTTGAAAATAATTTACAAAATACACTTTTTAAAAATATTTTACAAAATACATTTTTGAAAAAAATTTACAAAATACATTTTTGAAAATAATTTACAAAATACACTTTTTAAAATAATTTACAAAATACATTTTTGAAAAAAATTTACAAAATACATTTTTGAAAAAAATTTACAAAATACATCCTTTAAAATAATTTTCAAAATACATTTTTAAAAATAATTTACAAAATACATTTTTGAAAATAATTTACAAAATACATTTTTGAAAATAATTTACAAAATACACTTTTTAAAAATATTTTACAAAATACATTTTTGAAAAAAATTTACAAAATACATTTTCGAAAAAAATTTACAAAATACATTTTCAAAAAATTTTACAAAAAACATTTTCAAAAATATTTTACAAAATACATTTTTGAAAATAATTTACAAAATACATTTTCAAAAATATTTTACAAAATACATGTTTGAAAAGAATTTACAAAACACATTTTTGAAAAAAACTTACAAAATACATTTTTGAAAAAAATTTACAAAATACATTTTTGAAAATAATTTGCAAAATACATTTTTGAAAAAAATTTACAAAATACATTTTTGAAAAAAACTTACAAAATACATTTTTGAAAATATTTTACAAAATACATTTTTGAAATTATTTTACAAAATACATTTTTGAAAAGAATTTACAAAATACATTTTTGAAAAAAATTTGCAAAATACATTTTTGAAAATATTTTACAAAATACATTTTTGAAATTATTTTACAAAATACATTTTTGAAAAAAATTTACAAAAAACATTTTTGAAAAAAATTTACAAAATACATTTTCAAAAATATTTTACAAAATACATTTTTGAAAAAAATTTACAAAATACATTTTTGAAAATAATTTACAAAATACACTTTTTAAAAATATTTTACAAAATACATTTTTGAAAAAAATTTACAAAATACATTTTTGAAAAAAATTTACAAAATACATTCTTTAAAATAATTTTCAAAATACACTTTTTAAAAATATTTTACAAAATACATTTTCAAAAATATTTTACAAAATACATTTTTGAAAAAAATTTACAAAATACATTTTCAAAAATATTTTACAAAATACATTTTTGAAAAAAATTTACAAAATACATTTTTGAAAATAATTTACAAAATACACTTTTTAAAAATATTTTACAAAATACATTTTTGAAAAAAATTTACAAAATACATTTTTGAAAATAATTTACAAAATACACTTTTTAAAATAATTTACAAAATACATTTTTGAAAAAAATTTACAAAATACATTTTTGAAAAAAATTTACAAAATACATTTTTGAAATTATTTTACAAAATACATTTTTGAAAAAAATTTACAAAAAACATTTTTGAAAAAAATTTACAAAATACATTTTCAAAAATATTTTACAAAATACATTTTTGAAAAAAATTTACAAAATACATTTTTGAAAATAATTTACAAAATACACTTTTTAAAAATATTTTACAAAATACATTTTTGAAAAAAATTTACAAAATACATGTTGGGGCGCGTGGACGCCCCGAGTGGATGAAGCCACTGACCGCGACGTGAACCGCCCGGTTCACGTCTGGAGGACATGCACGTCTCGAGGAGAAGTGACTTGTTGTGAAGTCAAGTCGCTTTATTGAGAGAGCGTAGAAAGGATAGAATAGGAAGCAAGGAATCATTGGAGACAGTTCACTTCTCCTCGAGACGTGCATGTCCTCCAGACGTGAACCGGGCGGTTCACGTCGCGGTCAGTGGCTTCATCCACTCGGGGCGTCCACGCGCCCCAACACCTCCCCCCCTCAACAGAAGCTGTTCGGATAGTGCCGATCGACGCTTTGAGGCAGGTGCGATCCTCCTTCCCGTGCGGCGGCTCGATCGGTGTGTGGGTCCGATCCACGGGAATCCCTGACCGGCGGAGTGCGGCAGCTCCTTCATAGGTTCAGACCGGTCAGGCGGGCGTCGACTCCGTCGGCTTCTGAGGAGAGAATGGCGTGGGAGAGTGTCGGTTTGCGTTTCGGCGTAAGGCGTGGGCAGTTGGCGGGCGTCCTTCTTCTGATGATGTGACGGGCGTTGGGTTTCGATAGTTGGAGGGTGCACGAGTGACTGGTCCTTTCCGATGGTCTTTCGACTGAGTAGTTCACTTCTCGCATGCGTTTCTTCCACAAGCGCTCCTTGGCCTCCGCGGGCGACCCCTCCCCCGTCCGTCACTGACTGCCCCGTGCTCGTTTCAGCTGTGTTCTGGCGAACCTGCAGCTCATCACTATTAAGCCCCCACGCCCCTGTAGCCGTGCCCCCCAAGAAGAGTGAGGAAGGGAAACCCTCAAACTCTTCTTCTGGACTCACGGGACCATTTCGTATTTGCAGCTGGCTCGTGTGCGTCCTCTGAAAACGCCTCCCAGACTGCCCTCTGTGTTGTCCCGTTTGATTCCAGACGTCTCCGGAATCACACGTCCACTTGTCACTCGCGCGTCGGGCATCATTCTGCCGACCGTTCGCGAATCTTCGAGCCTTGGCTCCGTTGTGCTTGTCGTGGCGTTGCTTTGCTTTCCGCTCCCACAACGACCACTGCACGTATCTCGACGTCTTTCTCGGTTTGAGACGCGCCTTTTTCTTTCGAATCCGATGTCCAACGTGGCCTCCCGCCGGCATCCTCGCGATCCGGTCTCGATTCAGCGTGTTGCTGTCTTCCTCGGCGGCTCCGTTCGATTTCGGTTGGTCAATCGCCAACGTCGCCTGTGCAGAAACGTAGTGATTGCCCAAGTCACGAACCCGTTTACTCGTCAGTATCATCTCGTTGCTAGCAACAAGAACATATGGGTACCCGTGAACAGACCTCCCATGGCTCCAGACCTCCCATGGCCCCGGCCACGGTTCCGGTGGCGCCAACTGAGGCGTCTTCGCGTCCAAACGACGACCGTCGCAGATTCGGACCATCTTCTCGGCACCGTCATCGAATCCTTCCCGGGAAACGAATGCACGGTCCATCTCTTCAGTCTCAACGACTGCTCTGAGTCCTTCCTGCAACGGCTGCGCCTTGCGCTTTGGCGCCCACCGAGGCGTATTCGCGTCCGACCGACGACCGTCGCAGTTTCGGACCATCTTCTCGGCACCGTCATTGGATCCTTTCCGGGAACCGAATGCACGGTCCATCTCTTCAGTCTCCACGACTGCTATGTGTCCTTCCTGCAACGGCTGCGCCTTACGCTTTGGCCTCCACGGCACGACGACTCGACCCTCCTCCCACATAGGTCCCTGTAGAGTCTCCCGTCGACCCTCGCTCTCCGACCCATTCTTGAGGCGGTCCTCAGTGATCTTACGCCAGCCGTCTGCTTTCGGCGTCTTCACTTCGTCGTCCGTAGCGGGTTCATGACGAACTCCCGCTATCGCGACTGGTCCTTGAAGTCTGCAAGGGCTCCAGTCTTCCTCACTCACCGAGACGTATGCAGAGTTTCCAACGAGCGCGGCTCTTTCCGCATGCGTTTCTTCCACGACGATCCCCTCCGGTGGAAGTCCCTGCGAGTCCGATTCAACGGTCTCTCGACATTCATCCGGCCCCGGTGTCGTCTTCTTTGGTTGATCTCCTTCGAAACCGCCTCGCGGTTTCTCGCTCCGATCTCCCAACCACGCCATGCCTCCCGCCTCGAACTCTACCTCTGCGCCGTCCTCGGCCAACAGCGGACATTTCTTCGCGAGATGTCCCGCTCTGCCACACGTGTAGCACGTGCGCTTCCCTTTCGCCGGCTTCTCAGTCGCTCTTTTCGACTTTTCCGGCTCCGATTCCATCGCTTCGATCCTTCTCTTTTCCTCTTCTAGCTTCTCGTTCTGCGCTTCCAACTGCGCCAGAAACTCGTCCTGGACTGCCATTTGCTTCTCCATCGCTTGGAGCATGGCCCAGAGACGTTCCTCAACGTTTTCCATTAGCTCTTTAGCTTACCTTGATCGCCAGTATCTACTGCAATCCTCGTGAGCTTCTCTGATCGTCCTTATCGTCAGTCTCTGACTGCGCCTTTGACTGATCCTGATCGGTCTCCGACTGTGACTTCGATCCTTGTGAGCTTCTGATCGCACTGATCGATCCTCGCGAGCTGATCTTCAACTCCTGATCGCCACTTCAACGTTGCGATCCTCGTCTGCGAACCGATCCTCGTGGTTGCTTTGATCGTCCTGATCGCTGATCTTCAACTCCTGATCGCCACTTCAACGTTGCGATCCTTCTACGTTGCTCTTGCGCGGTCCGATCCTCGTGAGTTGATCTTCCTCCTGATCGCCACTTTAACGACTTGTTGTGAAGTCAAGTCGCTTTATTGAGAGAGCGTAGAAAGGATAGAATAGGAAGCAAGGAATCATTGGAGACAGTTCACTTCTCCTCGAGACGTGCATGTCCTCCAGACGTGAACCGGGCGGTTCACGTCGCGGTCAGTGGCTTCATCCACTCGGGGCGTCCACGCGCCCCAACAATACATTTTTGAAAAAAATTTACAAAATACATTCTTTAAAATAATTTTCAAAATACACTTTTTAAAAATATTTTACAAAATACATTTTTGAAAAAAATTTACAAAATACATTTTTGAAAATAATTTACAAAATACACTTTTTAAAATAATTTACAAAATACATTTTTGAAAAAAACTTACAAAATACATTTTTGAAAATATTTTACAAAATACATTTTTGAAATTATTTTACAAAATACATTTTTGAAATTATTTTACTAAATACATTTTTGAAAAGAATTTACAAAATACATTTTTGAAAAAAATTTGCAAAATACATTTTTGAAAATATTTTACAAAATACATTTTCAAAAATATTTTACAAAATACATTTTTGAAAAAAATTTACAAAATACATTTTTGAAAATAATTTACAAAATACACTTTTTAAAATAATTTACAAAATACATTTTTGAAAAAAATTTACAAAATACATTTTTGAAGAAAATTTACAAAATACATTCTTTAAAATAATTTTCAAAATACATTTTTAAAAATAATTTACAAAATACATTTTTGAAAATAATTTACAAAATACATTTTTGAAAAAAACTTACAAAATACATTTTTGAAAATAATTTACAAAATACATTTTCAAAAATATTTTACAAAATACATTTTTGAAAATAATTTACAAAATACATTTTTGAAAAAAATTTACAAAATACATTTTTGAAAATAATTTACAAAATACATTTTCAAAAATATTTTACAAAATACATTTTTGAAAAAAATTTACAAAATACATTTTTGAAAAAAACTTACAAAATACATTTTTGAAAATATTTTACAAAATACATTTTTGAAATTATTTTACAAAATACATTTTTGAAAAGAATTTACAAAATACATTTTTGAAAAAAATTTGCAAAATACATTTTTGAAAATATTTTACAAAATACATTTTTGAAATTATTTTACAAAATACATTTTTGAAAAAAATTTACAAAAAACATTTTTGAAAAAAATTTACAAAATACATTTTCAAAAATATTTTACAAAATACATTTTTGAAAAAAATTTACAAAATACATTTTTGAAAATAATTTACAAAATACACTTTTTAAAAATATTTTACAAAATACATTTTTGAAAAAAATTTACAAAATACATTTTTGAAAATAATTTACAAAATACACTTTTTAAAATAATTTACAAAATACATTTTTGAAAAAAATTTACAAAATACATTTTTGAAAAAAATTTACAAAATACATTCTTTAAAATAATTTACAAAATACATTTTTGAAAAAAATTTACAAAATACATTTTCGAAAAAAATTTACAAAATACATTTTCAAAAAATTTTACAAAAAACATTTTCAAAAATATTTTACAAAATACATTTTTGAAAAAAATTTACAAAATACATTTTTGAAAATAATTTACAAAATACATTTTCAAAAATATTTTACAAAATACATTTTTGAAAATAATTTACAAAATACATTTTTGAAAAAAATTTACAAAATACATTTTTGAAAATAATTTACAAAATACATTTTCAAAAATATTTTACAAAATACATTTTTGAAAAAAATTTACAAAATACATTTTTGAAAATAATTTACAAAATACATTTTTGAAAAAAATTTACAAAATACATTTTCGAAAAAAATTTACAAAATACATTTTCAAAAAATTTTACAAAAAACATTTTCAAAAATATTTTACAAAATACATTTTTGAAAAAAATTTACAAAATACATCTTTGAAAAAAATTTACAAAATACATTTTTGAAAATAATTTACAAAATACATTTTCAAAAATATTTTACAAAATACATGTTTGAAAAAAATTTACAAAACACATTTTTGAAAAAAACTTACAAAATACATTTTTGAAAAAAATTTACAAAATACATTTTTGAAAATAATTTGCAAAATACATTTTTGAAAAAAATTTACAAAATACATTTTTGAAAAAAACTTACAAAATACATTTTTGAAAATATTTTACAAAATACATTTTTGAAATTATTTTACAAAATACATTTTTGAAAAGAATTTACAAAATACATTTTTGAAAAAAATTTGCAAAATACATTTTTGAAAATATTTTACAAAATACATTTTTGAAATTATTTTACAAAATACATTTTTGAAAAAAATTTACAAAAAACATTTTTGAAAAAAATTTACAAAATACATTTTCAAAAATATTTTACAAAATACATTTTTGAAAAAAATTTACAAAATACATTTTTGAAAATAATTTACAAAATACACTTTTTAAAAATATTTTACAAAATACATTTTTGAAAAAAATTTACAAAATACATTTTTGAAAAAAATTTACAAAATACATTCTTTAAAATAATTTTCAAAATACACTTTTTAAAAATATTTTACAAAATACATTTTTGAAATTATTTTACAAAATACATTTTTGAAATTATTTTACTAAATACATTTTTGAAAAGAATTTACAAAATACATTTTTGAAAAAAATTTGCAAAATACATTTTTGAAAATATTTTACAAAATACATTTTCAAAAATATTTTACAAAATACATTTTTGAAAAAAATTTACAAAATACATTTTTGAAAATAATTTACAAAATACACTTTTTAAAATAATTTACAAAATACATTTTTGAAAAAAATTTACAAAATACATTTTTGAAGAAAATTTACAAAATACATTCTTTAAAATAATTTTCAAAATACATTTTTAAAAATAATTTACAAAATACATTTTTGAAAATAATTTACAAAATACATTTTTGAAAAAAACTTACAAAATACATTTTTGAAAATAATTTACAAAATACATTTTCAAAAATATTTTACAAAATACATTTTTGAAAATAATTTACAAAATACATTTTTGAAAAAAATTTACAAAATACATTTTTGAAAATAATTTACAAAATACATTTTCAAAAATATTTTACAAAATACATTTTTGAAAAAAATTTACAAAATACATTTTTGAAAAAAACTTACAAAATACATTTTTGAAAATATTTTACAAAATACATTTTTGAAATTATTTTACAAAATACATTTTTGAAAAGAATTTACAAAATACATTTTTGAAAAAAATTTGCAAAATACATTTTTGAAAATATTTTACAAAATACATTTTTGAAATTATTTTACAAAATACATTTTTGAAAAAAATTTACAAAAAACATTTTTGAAAAAAATTTACAAAATACATTTTCAAAAATATTTTACAAAATACATTTTTGAAAAAAATTTACAAAATACATTTTTGAAAATAATTTACAAAATACACTTTTTAAAAATATTTTACAAAATACATTTTTGAAAAAAATTTACAAAATACATTTTTGAAAATAATTTACAAAATACACTTTTTAAAATAATTTACAAAATACATTTTTGAAAAAAATTTACAAAATACATTTTTGAAAAAAATTTACAAAATACATTCTTTAAAATAATTTACAAAATACATTTTTGAAAAAAATTTACAAAATACATTTTCGAAAAAAATTTACAAAATACATTTTCAAAAAATTTTACAAAAAACATTTTCAAAAATATTTTACAAAATACATTTTTGAAAAAATTTACAAAATACATTTTTGAAAATAATTTACAAAATACATTTTCAAAAATATTTTACAAAATACATTTTTGAAAATAATTTACAAAATACATTTTTGAAAAAAATTTACAAAATACATTTTTGAAAATAATTTACAAAATACATTTTCAAAAATATTTTACAAAATACATTTTTGAAAAAAATTTACAAAATACATTTTTGAAAATAATTTACAAAATACATTTTTGAAAAAAATTTACAAAATACATTTTCGAAAAAAATTTACAAAATACATTTTCAAAAAATTTTACAAAAAACATTTTCAAAAATATTTTACAAAATACATTTTTGAAAAAAATTTACAAAATACATCTTTGAAAAAAATTTACAAAATACATTTTTGAAAATAATTTACAAAATACATTTTCAAAAATATTTTACAAAATACATGTTTGAAAAAAATTTACAAAACACATTTTTGAAAAAAACTTACAAAATACATTTTTGAAAAAAATTTACAAAATACATTTTTGAAAATAATTTGCAAAATACATTTTTGAAAAAAATTTACAAAATACATTTTTGAAAAAAACTTACAAAATACATTTTTGAAAATATTTTACAAAATACATTTTTGAAATTATTTTACAAAATACATTTTTGAAAAGAATTTACAAAATACATTTTTGAAAAAAATTTGCAAAATACATTTTTGAAAATATTTTACAAAATACATTTTTGAAATTATTTTACAAAATACATTTTTGAAAAAAATTTACAAAAAACATTTTTGAAAAAAATTTACAAAATACATTTTCAAAAATATTTTACAAAATACATTTTTGAAAAAAATTTACAAAATACATTTTTGAAAATAATTTACAAAATACACTTTTTAAAAATATTTTACAAAATACATTTTTGAAAAAAATTTACAAAATACATTTTTGAAAAAAATTTACAAAATACATTCTTTAAAATAATTTTCAAAATACACTTTTTAAAAATATTTTACAAAATACATTTTTGAAAAAAATTTACAAAATACATTTTTGAAAATAATTTACAAAATACACTTTTTAAAATAATTTACAAAATACATTTTTGAAAAAAACTTACAAAATACATTTTTGAAAATATTTTACAAAATACATTTTTGAAATTATTTTACTAAATACATTTTTGAAAAGAATTTACAAAATACATTTTTGAAAAAAATTTGCAAAATACATTTTTGAAAATATTTTACAAAATACATTTTTGAAATTATTTTACAAAATACATTTTTGAAAAAAATTTACAAAAAACATTTTTGAAAAAAATTTACAAAATACATTTTCAAAAATATTTTACAAAATACATTTTTGAAAAAAATTTACAAAATACATTTTTGAAAATAATTTACAAAATACACTTTTTAAAAATATTTTACAAAATACATTTTTGAAAAAAATTTACAAAATACATTTTTGAAAATAATTTACAAAATACACTTTTTAAAATAATTTACAAAATACATTTTTGAAAAAAATTTACAAAATACATTTTTGAAAAAAATTTACAAAATACATTCTTTAAAATAATTTTCAAAATACATTTTTAAAAATAATTTACAAAATACATTTTTGAAAATAATTTACAAAATACATTTTTGAAAAAAACTTACAAAATACATTTTTGAAAATAATTTACAAAATACATTTTCAAAAATATTTTACAAAATACATTTTTGAAAATATTTTACAAAATACATTTTCAAAAATATTTTACAAAATACATTTTCAAAAAAATTTACAAAATACATTTTTGAAAATAATTTACAAAATACATTTTTGAAAATAATTTACAAAATACATTTTCTATTTTACAAAATACATTTTCAAAAATATTTTACAAAATACATTTTTGAAAATATTTTACAAAATACATTTTCAAAAATATTTTACAAAATACATCTTTGAAAAAAATTTACAAAATACATTTTTGAAATTATTTTACAAAATACATTTTTGAAAAAAATTTATAAAATACATTTTTGAAATAAATTTACAAAATACATTTTTGAAAATATTTTACAAAATACATTTTTGAAAAAAATTTACAAAATACATTTTCAAAAAAATTTACAAAATACATTTTTGAAAATAATTTACAAAATACATTTTCAAAAATATTTTACAAAATACATTTTTTGAAAAAAATTTACAAAATACATTTTTGAAAATAATTTACAAAATACATTTTCAAAAATATTTTACAAAATACATTTTTGAAAAAAAATTTACAAAATACATTTTTGAAAAAAATTTACAAAATACATTTTCAAAAATATTTTACAAAATACATTTTTGAAAAAAATTTACAAAATACATTTTTGAAAATAATTTACAAAATACACTTTTTAAAAATATTTTACAAAATACATTTTTGAAAAAAATTTACAAAATACATTTTTGAAAATAATTTACAAAATACACTTTTTAAAATAATTTACAAAATACATTTTTGAAAAAAATTTACAAAATACATTTTTGAAAAAAATTTACAAAATACATCCTTTAAAATAATTTTCAAAATACATTTTTAAAAATAATTTACAAAATACATTTTTGAAAATAATTTACAAAATACATTTTTGAAAAAAACTTACAAAATACATTTTTGAAAATAATTTACAAAATACATTTTCAAAAATATTTTACAAAATACATTTTTGAAAAAAATTTACAAAATACATTTTTGAAAATAATTTACAAAATACACTTTTTAAAATAATTTACAAAATACATTTTTGAAAAAAATTTACAAAATACATTTTTGAAAAAAACTTACAAAATACATTTTTGAAAATAATTTACAAAATACATTTTTGAAATTATTTTACAAAATACATTTTTGAAAAAAATTTACAAAAAACATTTTTGAAAAAAATTTACAAAATACATTTTCAAAAATATTTTACTAAATACATTTTTGAAAATAATTTACAAAATACATTTTTGAAAAAAACTTACAAAATACATTTTTGAAAATAATTTACAAAATACATTTTCAAAAATATTTTACAAAATACATTTTTGAAAAAAATTTACAAAATACATTTTTGAAAATAATTTACAAAATACACTTTTTAAAATAATTTACAAAATACATTTTTGAAAAAAATTTACAAAATACATTTTTGAAAAAAATTTACAAAATACATTTTTGAAAAAAACTTACAAAATACATTTTTGAAAATAATTTACAAAATACATTTTTGAAATTATTTTACAAAATACATTTTTGAAAAAAATTTACAAAAAACATTTTTGAAAAAAATTTACAAAATACATTTTCAAAAATATTTTACAAAATACATTTTTGAAAATAATTTACAAAATACATTTTTGAAAAAAATTTACAAAATACATTTTTGAAAAAAATTTACAAAAAACATTTTCAAAAATATTTTACAAAATACATTTTTGAAAAAAATTTACAAAATACATCTTTGAAAAAAATTTACAAAATACATTTTTGAAAATAATTTACAAAATACATTTTCAAAAATATTTTACAAAATACATGTTTGAAAAAAATTTACAAAATACATCTTTGAAAAAAATTTACAAAATACATTTTTGAAAATAATTTACAAAATACACTTTTTAAAATAATTTACAAAATACATTTTTGAAAAAAATTTACAAAATACATTTTTGAAAAAAACTTACAAAATACATTTTTGAAAATAATTTACAAAATACATTTTTGAAATTATTTTACAAAATACATTTTTGAAAAAAATTTACAAAAAACATTTTTGAAAAAAATTTACAAAATACATTTTCAAAAATATTTTACTAAATACATTTTTGAAAATAATTTACAAAATACATTTTTGAAAAAAACTTACAAAATACATTTTTGAAAATAATTTACAAAATACATTTTCAAAAATATTTTACAAAATACATTTTTGAAAAAAATTTACAAAATACATTTTTGAAAATAATTTACAAAATACACTTTTTAAAATAATTTACAAAATACATTTTTGAAAAAAATTTACAAAATACATTTTTGAAAAAAATTTACAAAATACATTTTTGAAAAAAACTTACAAAATACATTTTTGAAAATAATTTACAAAATACATTTTTGAAATTATTTTACAAAATACATTTTTGAAAAAAATTTACAAAAAACATTTTTGAAAAAAATTTACAAAATACATTTTCAAAAATATTTTACAAAATACATTTTTGAAAATAATTTACAAAATACATTTTTGAAAAAAATTTACAAAATACATTTTTGAAAAAAATTTACAAAAAACATTTTCAAAAATATTTTACAAAATACATTTTTGAAAAAAATTTACAAAATACATCTTTGAAAAAAATTTACAAAATACATTTTTGAAAATAATTTACAAAATACATTTTCAAAAATATTTTACAAAATACATGTTTGAAAAAAATTTACAAAACACATTTTTGAAAAAAACTTACAAAATACATTTTTGAAAAAATTTACAAAATACATTTTTGAAAATAATTTGCAAAATACATTTTTGAAAAAAATTTACAAAATACATTTTTGAAAAAAACTTACAAAATACATTTTCAAAAATATTTTACAAAATACATTTTTGAAATTATTTTACAAAATACATTTTTGAAAATAATTTACAAAATACACTTTTTAAAAATATTTTACAAAATACATTTTTGAAAAAAATTTACAAAATACATTTTTGAAAAAAATTTACAAAATACATTCTTTAAAATAATTTTCAAAATACACTTTTTAAAAATATTTTACAAAATACATTTTTGAAAAAAATTTACAAAATACATTTTTGAAAATAATTTACAAAATACACTTTTTAAAATAATTTACAAAATACATTTTTGAAAAAAACTTACAAAATACATTTTTGAAAATATTTTACAAAATACATTTTTGAAATTATTTTACTAAATACATTTTTGAAAAGAATTTACAAAATACATTTTTGAAAAAAAATTGCAAAATACATTTTTGAAAATATTTTACAAAATACATTTTTGAAATTATTTTACAAAATACATTTTTGAAAAAAATTTACAAAAAACATTTTTGAAAAAAATTTACAAAATACATTTTCAAAAATATTTTACAAAATACATTTTTGAAAAAAATTTACAAAATACATTTTTGAAAATAATTTACAAAATACACTTTTTAAAAATATTTTACAAAATACATTTTTGAAAAAAATTTACAAAATACATTTTTGAAAATAATTTACAAAATACACTTTTTAAAATAATTTACAAAATACATTTTTGAAAAAAATTTACAAAATACATTTTTGAAAAAAATTTACAAAATACATTCTTTAAAATAATTTTCAAAATACATTTTTAAAAATAATTTACAAAATACATTTTTGAAAATAATTTACAAAATACATTTTTGAAAAAAACTTACAAAATACATTTTTGAAAATAATTTACAAAATACATTTTCAAAAATATTTTACAAAATACATTTTTGAAAATATTTTACAAAATACATTTTCAAAAATATTTTACAAAATACATTTTCAAAAAAATTTACAAAATACATTTTTGAAAATAATTTACAAAATACATTTTTGAAAATAATTTACAAAATACATTTTCTATTTTACAAAATACATTTTCAAAAATATTTTACAAAATACATTTTTGAAAATATTTTACAAAATACATTTTCAAAAATATTTTACAAAATACATCTTTGAAAAAAATTTACAAAATACATTTTTGAAATTATTTTACAAAATACATTTTTGAAAAAAATTTATAAAATACATTTTTGAAATAAATTTACAAAATACATTTTTGAAAATATTTTACAAAATACATTTTTGAAAAAAATTTACAAAATACATTTTCAAAAAAATTTACAAAATACATTTTTGAAAATAATTTACAAAATACATTTTCAAAAATATTTTACAAAATACATTTTTTGAAAAAAATTTACAAAATACATTTTTGAAAATAATTTACAAAATACATTTTCAAAAATATTTTACAAAATACATTTTTGAAAAAAAATTTACAAAATACATTTTTGAAAAAAATTTACAAAATACATTTTCAAAAATATTTTACAAAATACATTTTTGAAAAAAATTTACAAAATACATTTTTGAAAATAATTTACAAAATACACTTTTTAAAAATATTTTACAAAATACATTTTTGAAAAAAATTTACAAAATACATTTTTGAAAATAATTTACAAAATACACTTTTTAAAATAATTTACAAAATACATTTTTGAAAAAAATTTACAAAATACATTTTTGAAAAAAATTTACAAAATACATCCTTTAAAATAATTTTCAAAATACATTTTTAAAAATAATTTACAAAATACATTTTTGAAAATAATTTACAAAATACATTTTTGAAAAAAACTTACAAAATACATTTTTGAAAATAATTTACAAAATACATTTTCAAAAATATTTTACAAAATACATTTTTGAAAAAAATTTACAAAATACATTTTTGAAAATAATTTACAAAATACACTTTTTAAAATAATTTACAAAATACATTTTTGAAAAAAATTTACAAAATACATTTTTGAAAAAAACTTACAAAATACATTTTTGAAAATAATTTACAAAATACATTTTTGAAATTATTTTACAAAATACATTTTTGAAAAAAATTTACAAAAAACATTTTTGAAAAAAATTTACAAAATACATTTTCAAAAATATTTTACAAAATACATTTTTGAAAATAATTTACAAAATACATTTTTGAAAAAAATTTACAAAATACATTTTTGAAAAAAATTTACAAAAAACATTTTCAAAAATATTTTACAAAATACATTTTTGAAAAAAATTTACAAAATACATCTTTGAAAAAAATTTACAAAATACATTTTTGAAAATAATTTACAAAATACATTTTCAAAAATATTTTACAAAATACATGTTTGAAAAAAATTTACAAAACACATTTTTGAAAAAAACTTACAAAATACATTTTTGAAAAAATTTACAAAATACATTTTTGAAAATAATTTGCAAAATACATTTTTGAAAAAAATTTACAAAATACATTTTTGAAAAAAACTTACAAAATACATTTTTGAAAATATTTTACAAAATACATTTTTGAAATTATTTTACAAAATACATTTTTGAAAAGAATTTACAAAATACATTTTTGAAAAAAATTTGCAAAATACATTTTTGAAAATATTTTACAAAATACATTTTTGAAATTATTTTACAAAATACATTTTTGAAAAAAATTTACAAAATACATTTTTGAAAAAAATTTACAAAATACATTTTCAAAAATATTTTACAAAATACATTTTTGAAAAAAATTTACAAAATACATTTTTGAAAATAATTTACAAAATACACTTTTTAAAAATATTTTACAAAATACATTTTTGAAAAAAATTTACAAAATACATTTTTGAAAATAATTTACAAAATACACTTTTTAAAATAATTTACAAAATACATTTTTGAAAAAAATTTACAAAATACATTTTTGAAAAAAATTTACAAAATACATTTTTGAAAAAAACTTACAAAATACATTTTTGAAAATAATTTACAAAATACATTTTCAAAAATATTTTACAAAATACATTTTTGAAAAAAATTTACAAAATACATTTTTGAAAATAATTTACAAAATACACTTTTTAAAAATATTTTACAAAATACATTTTTGAAAAAAATTTACAAAATACATTTTTGAAAATAATTTACAAAATACACTTTTTAAAATAATTTTCAAAATACATTTTTAAAAATAATTTACAAAATACATTTTTGAAAATAATTTACAAAATACATTTTTGAAAAAAACTTACAAAATACATTTTTGAAAATAATTTACAAAATACACTTTTTAAAATTATTTTACAAAATACATTTTTGAAAAGAATTTACAAAATACATTTTTGAAAAAAATTTGCAAAATACATTTTTGAAAATATTTTACAAAATACATTTTTGAAATTATTTTACAAAATACATTTTTGAAAAAAATTTACAAAATACATTTTTGAAAAAAATTTACAAAATACATTTTCAAAAATATTTTACAAAATACATTTTTGAAAAAAATTTACAAAATACATTTTTGAAAATAATTTACAAAATACACTTTTTAAAAATATTTTACAAAATACATTTTTGAAAAAAATTTACAAAATACATTTTTTAAAAATATTTTACAAAATACATTTTTGAAAAAAATTTACAAAATACATTTTTGAAAATAATTTACAAAATACACTTTTTAAAATAATTTTCAAAATACATTTTTAAAAATAATTTACAAAATACATTTTTGAAAATAATTTACAAAATACATTTTTGAAAAAAACTTACAAAATACATTTTTGAAAATAATTTACAAAATACACTTTTTAAAATAATTTTCAAAATACATTTTTAAAAATAATTTACAAAATACATTTTTGAAAATAATTTACAAAATACATTTTTGAAAAAAACTTACAAAATACATTTTTGAAAATAATTTACAAAATACATTTTCAAAAATATTTTACAAAATACATTTTTGAAAATAATTTACAAAATACATTTTTGAAAAAAATTTACAAAATACATTTTCAAAAATATTTTACAAAATACATTTTTGAAAAAAATTTACAAAATACATCTTTGAAAAAAATTTACAAAATACATTTTTGAAAATAATTTACAAAATACATTTTCAAAAATATTTTACAAAATTAAAATCATTTTCAAAAATGTATTTTGTAAATTATTTTCAAAAATGTATTTTGTAAATCATTTTTAAAAATGTATTTTGTAAATAATTTTCAAAAATGTATTTTGTAAATTTTTTTTAGAAATGTATTTTGTAAATTATTTTCAAAAATGTATTTTGTAAATTTTTTTTAAAAATGTATTTTGTGAATTATTTTTAAAAATGTATTTTGTAAAATAATTTCAAAAATGTATTTTGTAAATTATTCTAAAAAATGTATTTTTTAAAATCATTTTCAAAAATGTATTTTGTAAATTATTTTCAAAAATGTATTTTGTAAATTATTTTTAAAAATGTATTTTGAAAATTATTTTAAAAAGTGTATTTTGTAAATTATTTTCAAAAATGTATTTTGTAAAATAATTTCAAAAATGTATTTTGTAAAATAATTTCAAAAATGTATTTTGTAAATTATTCTAAAAAATGTATTTTTTAAAATCATTTTCAAAAATGTATTTTGTAAATTATTTTCAAAAATGTATTTTGTAAATCATTTTTAAAAATGTATTTTGTAAATAATTTTCAAAAATGTATTTTGTAAATTTTTTTTAGAAATGTATTTTGTAAATTATTTTCAAAAATGTATTTTGTAAATTTTTTTTAAAAATGTATTTTGTGAATTATTTTTAAAAATGTATTTTGTAAAATAATTTCAAAAATGTATTTTGTAAATTATTCTAAAAAATGTATTTTTTAAAATCATTTTCAAAAATGTATTTTGTAAATTATTTTCAAAAATGTATTTTGTAAATTATTTTAAAAAATGTATTTTTTAAAATTATTTTCAAAAATGTATTTTGTAAATTATTTTCAAAAATGTATTTTGTAAATTTTTTTTAGAAATGTATTTTGTAAATTATTTTCAAAAATGTATTTTGTAAATTTTTTTTAAAAATGTATTTTGTAAATTATTTTCAAAAATGTATTTTGTAAAATAATTTCAAAAATGTATTTTGTAAAATAATTTCAAAAATGTATTTTGTAAATTATTTTCAAAAATGTATTTTGTAAAATAATTTCAAAAATGTGGGTTTTGGAAAAGTCGCGAGAGGGTTTTGGAAAAGTCGCGAGAGGGTTTCGGAAAAGTCGCGAGAGGGTTTTGGAAAAGTCGCGAGAGGGTTTCGGAAAAGTCGCGAGAGGGTTTCGGAAAAGTCGCGAGAGGGTTTCGGAAAAGTCGCGAGAGGGTTTCGGAAAAGTCGCGAGAGGGTTTCGGAAAAGTCGCGAGAGGGTTTTGGAAAAGTCGCGAGAGGGTTTTGGAAAAGTCGCGAGAGGGTTTCGGAAAAGTCGCGAGAGGGTTTTGGAAAAGTCGCGAGAGGGTTTCGGAAAAGTCGCGAGAGGGTTTCGGAAAAGTCGCGAGAGGGTTTTGGAAAAGTCGCGTGAGGGTTTCGGAAAAGTCGCGTGAGGGTTTCGGAAAAGTCGCTCAACGTTCAAGTTAAAGTTCAACTTCTCACAGTGGTATCTGCCAGAAAAACAAGTTGGATTTCGGAAAGGCTTTTGTTGCTCTGGGATACTTTTTGTCAGTTCGCCAGACTGCCAGAAAGCCGCCTGGCCGGAGGCGGCATCCGTCACAATACTCCCGGCCTGCGTGAGCATTGTGGGCTCTTAGCCACGTGGCGACGTCAGCCCGAGAGTGACGAGTTCTCGGGACGGGACGACGCCACGTGTTGATCCTCTTCGCCACGAAGAGGCTCGCCCGTGAAGAGGGCCGTGCTTACTCCTGCGCCCACCAGCCCATCCGTGAGGGTGACTCCTGGACAAGGAAACTGTCGCCCACCCCCGGGCCCAGTTGATCAGGCAGGTAGGAAGGGTTAGCAACGCCCGCCCCCAGTACTCGGGCCCCCGAACAAGAGCGGTAGGCCGAAGCCCAGGGGCGGCTGACGACGAGCCTCATCACAACCCGCACCCACGCCCTCCCCCCCGAGGATCCGCTCGCGGGTACTCCCACATGCGACGTCAGAGGCCTACCAACCGAATGGCACCATCAGGCAGGCGCAGGAGCTTGCACGACAGCGACCTGACGAAGCCACTCGGTTGGTAGGCCTCTGACGTCGCATGTGGGAGTACCCGCGAGCGGATCCGCGAGGGAGAAGGAGTGGGGAAGATTGCGAACCTCCCGAGGGAGGGCGGGCGAGCCCGCAAAGAACGCCGCCAGGCACCCCCTCTTGTCTTAATCAGAAGTTGTCCTTTCTTTAGAGGAGGGGTGGGTCCCCCGCCTACCCAACAAGACGCCCCGGACCGGGAGATGGAGGACAGAGTCCGTGCCCAAGGGCCTCCCACACGATTGGGATGGCCGCTAAGACTCACCGAATGAAGCCGCCGTCGTCGTCCTCCTCGTCGTCCTCGTCGTCCTCCTCGTCGTCGTCCTCGTCGTCGTCGTCCTCCTCGTCGTCCTCGTCGTCGTCGTCGTCCTCGTCCTCGTCCTCGTCCTCCTCGTCCTCCTCGTCGTTGTCGTCGTGATGATCTGAAGATGTCTGTTGGTGCCTGGTTGTCGGTGTGAAGTGATGATTCGATGGAAGAGTGAAAAGATGAAGAAACGGAGAAACCAGACGGTGCGAAGAAACAGAAAGAAGGAGTTTCTCGAAAGTCGCAAGAAAAGATTTGTCGCTAGTTTTGTCGATGTACGAAACATGACTCTGTGATTGATATTGAGAGTGGGACCAGATTTTTTAAATGATGGGACGCTCCTGTGTTCCCTATCCGATGCGAGCACAAGAACGGGCGGACTCACTCGCCGAACCCTTCCCTCATGCACGCTTCCTGCCCACCTTTTCGAAACGGGGGACACGGGATAATTTTTGAGAGAAATTTGAGAGAGAAATCGGAAGGAAAGGGGGTACTAGACTAGAGGGCCGAGTGATGAGTTCAAATGAAGTCGTACCCCTTTTTATACTGCCCCCTGTTAGCCACGCCCCCTATTGGCCACGTCCCTTCCATACTCATCTCCACACTAACAGGGGGCGTGGCTAACAAGGGGCGTGGCTAGCAGTTGGGGGGGGGGGGGGCTTAAGATTGCGGTATAAAAAGGCGTACGACTTCATTTGAACTAATCACTCGGCCCTCTAATCTAGTACCCTCTCTCCTTTTGATTTCATCTCAAAGTTCTTTCAGTTTCTGTCCCCCCTCCCCCCAATTTCGAAAAGGGATAGCCCCCTCCCGGTTCGCGGAGGGGGCAGGCAGCACCTTTCTCATGACGGGCATCGGGGCGTTTGGCGGTCTCATTCGGAACGCCGGAATTCATGCTTGGGGAGGATCCAGCCCCGGGTAACGACCATAAGAAGCATCGCCATACTGATCATGTTGCCAGCATGTTCCGATGGGCCGATCCGAGCGGGCCTAGCCCGCTCTTCTCCAGCCTGGAGGAGGTTCGCTTTCCTTTCCTGCGCCCCATCTCGGCAGAGCGCACTTGCATCCGCACACATTGTCCCACTCGGGAAACGGCTACCGGTTTGCTGTCCGTGCAAGCTCCTGTGTTGGCCGGTAGTCTTTTGCCGAGTGGGCGGTGTGTGGGGCTCTGTAGGTGTGCTCCGTCGAGCTGGGGAGTGGGACTGGCTCGCGGCGGAGGAGGAGCCTATGACGACGGGGAAGCACTTGTTCGGGAGGTCGCCGTTCGCGTCGTTATTGCTGACTGTCTAGTCTCCGTGCATGAGGGAAGGGTTCGGCGAGTGAGTCCGCCCGTTCTGGTGCTCGCATGAGAGAGGGAACACAGGAGCCATGCACGTGGTGTATCATCCCATCCCGATACTTTCGTGGAAATTCGAAAAATCCAAAAAAAAAACCTAGGAGTTTTCATGTTTCTAGCATTTCTCGTAGATTTTTCATGTTCAGACGTTCAGAAAAGGCGCCCGACGTCTTCTTCCCGGAATTCGAAATAGGTTCAGGTGAATAGAGTTTTTTTTTTCAAGAAAGATACATTTGAAAACTTTCAGGAAGACTTGAAGCCTTGGAGACAGGAAACCATCGGTGCGATGAAAAGAACGAAAGCTTTGCTGTGACTTCACGCTTTAAATGCATTTTCTCATTATGAATAAAAGTGTACTGTATAGCAACAGTAGTGACGAAGTCGTTGGCACTAGGCAGGGAGAGAAAGAGTAACAGCAGACCCAATGAGTACCTTCAGAAAAATCTAAATTCACAATTCCTACTTCTCTTTCATTGTGATGGCAAAGTGAAGGAAACTTGCGACGCAGATCCTCCAATTTTATCCAGCTTCACCATTCAAAATAATTGTTTCCATTCAAAATGCACTTTTCTCGACCATTCCGACCTCATTTTTGAAATTTTCGACCTTTTTTTAACCATTCTCGGAAAATTGCTCAAAATGACACATTTTCGAAGAGTTAGGACTTGTTTTTCATTAAAATAAGCAGCGAGGAGTCGTGAATCGGGGGATTACGGTAGTTGTGCGATGTCTGCGTCTCTCGCATTCGCAGAGCTGATCTTTCGACGTTGCCACGTGGCAGATTGGGGTCGATTTACGGGCGACAACACTTGTTCCATCTATTCCGTGCGAGACCCGCTGATCAGCTAAAACTGTTTTTGTCTATCGATCGGCGTGGATCAATCAATCTCTCTGATGGTCCTTTGTGAAATAGTGCGCGAAAAGGAGAGAGACGCAAAGAAATCAGACGGGACAATTTGTTTGCCACATCATAAGAGGCCCTCCTGTGTCCCGCCTCATTTTTTCACATTCACGTCGAGAAGCAACAGGTGTTCTTCCCTCTTTTGAGACCAAAGTGGTTCGTCCGTTCGTCAGTGCCCCCCCTAATAACCGAGCTCTCTTCCCGCCGATAAACCGATGATCCACTGATAACAGTCTCTTTCTCTCTTTGCTTAACAAGATTGTCTTTCATGTGTCAGGTCATCGAGGTCCTCCTCAAACACTCTTATCACTGTTATCAGCGACCTCCCCTGCCCTCCTCGGACACCATTCGAGTTGGGTAACATGTGCCACCAGTCTGTCATACAGTGATTTGTCCCGCGCGATTTCTCACTCACTCTTTCGTTCCCCCTCTCTCTCTCTCTCTTGACGATTAAAGTAGCCAAATCGGGTTAGCGGTCATCATCATCTCATCCGGAGGACCGAGTGGCCAGATTGGTCGAAATGATATATTGCAGAGGAGGCCGAGGAGGCACAAACAATGGTCCACGACGAAAAATGCGCCAGATTGGTGCGTTCTCCTCCTGTTCCAATTGGCTTCTTCTCTTCCCCCCTTTCTAGACCCTTTAATTGGCGTATTTTGTGGAAAGACGAGGAAGGAGATGACAGTTATTAGCCGTCTTCCTGCTATCTTCCTCCTCCCCCGCTTTACTACTGTTTTCGATGGGCGGTTTCACTCGGTTCTACCTGCGCGTGTGTGACTTCTTCCTTCTTTGAGAACTCGAATTGCGGAAGATCGGATTGTAATTCCATCTCAAGTTACCTTCTCAGAGAGGGTTATGATAGAAGAAACAAACTTCAGTTTTTTGAATCTCATCGGTTTTACTGTCTTCGTTACCCGATGGAGGGCGGTTTTTCTAGTCACTAGAGAAGTGGAACTCAAACGTCGGGAGACCGAGCGATCTCTTCTAATCTCTTCTGACTCGTGCCACGTCACTCTCCATTGTCGCTCGTCTTCCGTTTTGATTCCTCTTGCTAGCGCTCGCTTCCGTCGTCGCTTCTTCGTATATGAGCATTGGAGTCTTTCTTCTTCCCTTCTTTTCCCGCTCATCATCATGTACACGCCGCCAACGGAAACAAGGCGGAGAAGGAAACGACGGGCAGCGGCAGTCATAATTAGATTCATCTCTTGCCTTCTCACTCAATTTCGCTTAAAAACTATTCTCTCTCCTCCTCACTTTTTCTCGGTTATAGCCCGACGAAAGAAGATGGAGACAAAGTTCTTGTCTCTCTCTCTCTCTCTCACTCTCTCGAAAGAGAGAACACGATCACAATCTTTCTGGGTTTATCCTCTCGAACAAACCTTGTCGGCGCCACTTTTACGACCCGTCGGTCCTCTTCTCGCTCACCAGGGTGTCAACGTATCATCGGAAGGCGGAGATGAAGACGTGTGTTCAGTACTTCATCACAAGGACATCGTCTGCTGCTTCTTCTACTCCTCTACTTCCGATGAGCCCTCCCGTCGCCAATCAACGTGCCATCTCATTAGCTCCTTCAATCCAGAAGGGCGGTCTTCTCTCTCTCTCTCTCCCAATGAATTGCGATGAATTGAATGACGAGAAAGAGAAAGAGAGAGAGAGAGAGAGAGAGAGAGAGAGAGAGAGAGAGAGAGAAAATGTAGTCGCTCGAGTTGCTTGCTCTTCTTAGGTATTGCCCACTTCTTCAGGATTCCCTTTGTTTTTCCTCTTCCCCTTCCCGCTTGTCATATCCGGTTACCACCATCCTGTCACTCTTGTGACACCTCCCCCCATATGGCTCTTCTCCTCTCTAATTGTATCCACCATCTTTTCATGCTTGCCAACAACCCGAAAGACTATGTCCGCCGTCTGTTGACAAGTGTCGGAAAGTTTTTGTACTTCTACCGTATAGATCCTGGAAGTTATAGTCGGATAGTTATAGTCGATACATCGCTTTCTGCTGGAATAAGTCTGGGATCTCAAAAGCTACAGAGGATTTCTCGACTATGGCTGGGGGTTTTGGCTTGGTGACAAGCTCTGTTCAAGTTTTCGCGCGTAGTCCAGCAAAGCGCGCGCGGTGAGCCGACAATTTGACTGACCGAACTTCGGTGAAGATCCCAAAGCCTTTCCCACAGTTGATACGGACCGCTCGAAACTGGTCTCGTTCGGAATTTCTGGGCCCCAATTGCGCAGCTCGTGACATCCTTCCCTGCCAAAGTGTCATCGTAAAACCCATCTAAAAGGAACATGATCCTCCGTTTCATTTCTTCTTCTTCTCGCCTCTTCCCGCTTCCAATAACAGTTTCATTAAACGCCAATCAAGCTGCTCGCTTCTGAACATGGCCAGAAAAGAGGAGACGATAGCGGGAAGACGGGCCCTCGGCCACTTGAGACTCCCGACCTCTTGAATGGTGAGAACCTCTCGCTCTGGGTAAGTAACACACACATCGCCTTCCTTCCTTCTTCTTCTTCTTCTATTGTTTATGTAATATATTCCATTGAGCGCGGGTGGGCCTGGCGAAGAAGGGGGACGAGACACATTTGGCGCATTTGTGAGAGCGCGAGGAGGGCAACCATGGTGAGGAAGAGGGTCAAAAGCCTGCTGCTGCTGCTGCTGCTCGTCGAGCCGAAAAGGTTTCCCTTGTGTCAACATCATCCGGAAAGTGCCGAATGGCTTCTGTGTTCAACAACTGGCTCCGAATCCCGTGTTCTCACCGGAGCGCACGGGCCAAAAAGTGCAAGAGAGGTGCTAATCCGACGACGACAAGCACCTTCCACTTACAACTTTCCCCCTCCCAAACTCGAGTACATTCTTTTCTTCCCCTCGCGTTGACGCCCTTTTGTTAGACGTTTCACCTCGAAAAAGTGTGCTGCTCCGGGAGCTCAATGCCGACCTAATTCTCATGAATCAATCCAATTCCTGCCCCACCCGCCAACCCTTTTTCCATCATCAACAAGCTCTCTCTCTGTCGCTTTGCATTACTACTAAATCAGAGCGACCACCCAAGGTGTCTCAATTTCCATTTGTTTCTCTTTCCCGACCACTTCTTTTTCCAATTTCTTCCTCGCCGCCGCCCCTTTTCTCATCCATTTTGTTGTCCCCAAGACACGCAACAGAAGGGGGCCGGCGGAGTAAAAGAGGAGAAGGGGGGGCATCCCGAATATTATACATTGTCTCACACATTCATTTGCATTTTTCCAATTTGAACACTGCGCGCGTTACTTTGCCAAAGGGGGCCCATCATCCCTGGGAGATTAGTGGCAGGACGGAATACGGATCCGCGAGATCCTTTGAGCTGATACCCCCCGGATGACGAGTTCATATCCATCTGCTAGCAGGCACGATTACTCAAGAACTTTTCACTTTTCAGTAGGAACTTCTCAGCGACGTAGTCCTAGAAACTTCGGAATCATCCGATGGATCTCGGGAAATGGTGGGTACGCATCTCTCAAGGCTCAGTTCGTAGGTACTCCGAAGTTTTGGACAGAATTCTGACTTTTGAACTCTGTCTTCCACATTGTTCCGTGAATTACTTCGTACAACACTAGCTATCATATTGTCCTCTGAACCACAAGCTCTCTCTCTCTCTCTCTCTCTCTCTCTCTCTCTCTCTCTCTCTCTCTCTCTCTCTCTCTCTCTCTCTCTCTCTCTCTCTCTCTCTCTCTTTCTCTTTCTCTCTCTCTCTGTTTTCAATTCCTGCTCTTCCTCCCGTTCAACCCCTGCCATCATCCATTTGTGAGATTCAAATGTGTCTAATCTAGTGACCTTTGCGTGGCTCTTCTCCCGTATCTTGCCTCTTTTCAATGTTAAATACCTGACGCATGTTTACGACTCTCTCTCTCTCTTTACGTCTCTCTCTGTCTTTTGTGTCAATTGCGCAATCCTACTAATTTATGGATATGCCTATCACCTCCCTGTCCTCGCTTTCTCTCTCTCTCTCTCTCTCTCTCTCTCTCTCTCTCTCTCTCTCTCTCTCTCTCTCTCTCTTTCTCTCGAAACAAATAAAGTTCCTTTCAAAGGCTAATCCGAAACTTTCAAGCCGTTTCCACTCTTCGTATCGAATTTCTCTCGGCAATTAAAGAAAGAACCTGGCCTGCCTCCGGCCCTTTGCGCACTTCCTGTCCTTCATGCTTCCATGACTTTTTGATGTGCCCCTAATGAGTATTGTGCCTCCTCCTCCTCCTCCTCCTTTAGCCTCTCAAATTCAATTCCATTTTTCCACATTATCGCGAAAAGAACAAAAGTGTTGCGAAAAGAGAGGGGGAGAAAAGAGGGAATCGAGAGCAAAAAAGTCGAGTCTCTTTTCGCGGATAACAAAATTCAATTAACCGTCCACTTTTCTCTCCGCTTTCTTTCTTTTCCTCCCCTCTACTTCATTCTTTCCCGCGTTTTTCTTCTCTTTCTAGGTAAGCAAGAAATGAGAGTCATTTCGAGAATATACAGATACGTCTCAGTTTGAACACGCGCTGCAAGAGTTTCATGAGCCTGAACAAGTTGCATAATGTATTCAGAATGCAAGTAACTATGCAGAATATCCGATGAATCCCTTCGAGCTCTCGAGAGCGATAGAACTGACCGAAAGCCGAATGTTTCCCAGTTCCAAGTCCAAAAGTCCCTCCGCTTCTCATCCTCAGTACTACCAAACCGTACACACCCACACAGGCTTCGCTCGTTCGGTTCGACTGCAGTAAAGCGATGCATCATCATCGACGCCCGCGCGCGTTCTGCTCTCTGTCATCATTTCGTCCCCCCCTTCCGTTTGCATTCGTTCATTTCCCTCTCTTCCTCGAAATGTAAAAACGAGGATCGACTAGTAGTAGTAGTATTAGTAGTAATGTACCTCATTAGTGTCGACACCCTTTTTCAGTCTCGAAACTTCATCAAAAATGCTCTGGCTCTTTCCGGAAGAGTGTCACTTCCAGACGCCTTTTCTTCTTGGACCCCCACCTCTGTCGCTCGGTGTTGGCTCTCTGGCAGCTGGTTCCACACTGGTAGCTGTCGTCCGGTTATTTGCATATACGGTCAGAGTCATTGTCCAGCAGTCAGTTAGCTCGTGTGCTCCTCGCGAACACACACACACACATAGCCAATTACTCCATTGTTCTTGGTCTCGTTCAAGATGCGAGTTTACGGGTGTCATCATCATCATCGTTTCCTTCATTCTCATTCAGAAAGGGCGCTCATGACGTGGCATTACACAACTATTACTGTCGAGTACAACTTTTATGATTTGATTACCATGTTGTGTGTTGTGCAATCAAGTGCCACCCCTCTCTCGCGCCTCCCCGCTGTAACAGTTTTATGTGTGGACACACGGGAGGTTTATGCAAATCGTTCCTCTTCGAATCAAACCCTATCTTTCGAGCTCGCCGAGCAGCCCCACACCTTTCTTAATACAGCCACACCCGTTGTTTTTGACACTCGCCCCCCCCCCCCCCCCCACCTCGCTTCGTTTCCGTTTCCTTTCACCTGCTCGTCGGGAGGGACTCATTAGGCAGCCGTGTTCCTCCTAATGAGCCGCCATTTTCTTCCCATTTTCTTCTTCTTCTTCGTCTTCTCATCTAGCTCTTCGATGCTTGTAATCCTAAATCATTATTATGATAAGTCACTGCGAGAGCAGGTGTTCGCTTTTATTTGCGAAAAGCCGAGAATTATGTCGACGCCGGAATGATTAATGAGGTCGTCGATGGTGGGAAGAAGCTCATTCGAGGTGTAATGTTGCTCCAACGGGAACCACCAGAAGTCATCATCAACTATCGGAATAAGTGCCTCCTGAATGCGAGAATCCACTCTCCGACTTCCCGCCAGACTCCACCCCCTTTATCTCCGTTTTTCGCCCCTCCCCCTTTCTTCCTTTTTTCTTCACTCGCTCTCTCTCTCTCTTTCTTCAACCAAGAGCCCGTTGTCGCCATCTCTTGTTCCAACCCATTTGGGGATTACTTTTATGACATACTCGTGTACATACAAAATGCTTCTCCCCCTTTTTTTGAGGGGTTGAAATCCATTCGCCTCTTTCCGTTTCCCGTTCCAAATGACCAGTCCTCATGGGGGGAGCGAGAGAGAGAAAGAAAGAAAGATTCATGATTCGGTTCGACGATTCACCCTTTTTTCCCCCCTCTCCGTTTCGCATTGTGACTGTGATGATGATGATGGTCACGACGATGAATTCGTTCACGTTTCAAATGATTTATGGGTTAGGTTATGAATTGGAATGGAGAAGGAGAAAAAGGGCGGAAAAGAATGCGAAGACCGTCCTTTTTTCTTCTCCTCCTCCGTGTTGTTTTGTATTCTTCCACAAGTCAGATAAGGAAGTACATCACTGAAACGAGACTCTCCTTCTTTCCTCTTCGCCGTTTCCTCCTCTCTCTCCACTCATCACTCGTTTTCAGAGAATGCGACGATGCTGCTCTCGTTGTTCGTGCTCGTGCTCTTTCGGCTACTAATCAGCGCACCGGCTGATGCCGCCGGGGCTCCGCGAGCTCCCGGTCGGCCGCCCTTTGAGCCCGAAGGCGTCAAGCAGCGAATATTTCATTCGGCTCGCCAGATTGACGAGTTCGTCGTCTCGAGGGACCAGCAAACGGTGCGCGCGCGCCTCTTCTTCATAGATTTTGCCTTCTTTTTTTTCATTTTTCGAGAAAAAAAAAGAAAGAAAAGAAGATGAAGTTTGTCGAGGAATTGAAATCAATCTGACCTACTTTCAGATCTACGTGGCCTCTGTGAATCGTCTCACCGCACTATCATCTTCAAATTTATCAGTTCTCTCCGAAATATCGATCGGTCCCGTTGAAGACTCCCCGTGGTGTTCGGCGGATGGAAAGTCCTGCTTAAAGTGAGTCCCACTGGGTTACGGTACCTTCCACTATCTCCTGCTTTCCAGAGACAATCGTCCGTTCTCGACCGACGTCCGCACCAAAATCCTCCATATCCTCCCTTCTACCCAACTGCTCCACTGTGGCTCCGTGAAACTCGGCTCATGCTCCACGTTCAACTCGAAACTCGCGCTGCTCACCGATTCGAGCACTCCGGTGGCGGCGAACTCTCCGGACGCCTCCACCGTCTCGTTGCTCCTCGACAACCGGCTCATCGTGGCGGCGAGTCCGACGAAAGAGTCGCCGTACCGAGATCCGTTTCCGGCGGTCGCCATGCGAACCCTTCCCAGTCTGATCATCGAGAACGCCGGCGATTTGGAGGGCGAGGCGGCCGTCTTTCTGCGAGCCGCCTACCGATCCGGATTCCGATTCGTGCACACTTTCGTCCATCAACACTTTGTTTTCGTGGTGGCGACGGTGACGCCGCGAGAGACGCGATATCCGACGACGACGCGGCTGATAAGATTCTGTCGGAATGATACAAAGTCAGTGGGGCGTGAAGAGGATTTACTAGTTTTATAAGAAGGATTATGTCCTTCGCAAGAGAAGACGTGCCACAAATAGACTACAGTACTCCCGGTGACGTGGAATTCGGTTTCAGATTCGTGTCCTACTCGGAGATCGAGATGCAGTGCCGTGGCGAGGACAACACCAACTACCCGTACCTTCAGGCCATCGTCCAGACCGGCGACAAGCTGGTCGCCTCGTTTGCCACGTCATCAAACGCCCGAAAGAGCTCGCTGTGTGTGTATTCGATGCAGAAAGTGAAGCTGACGTTCTGGTACAATGTGGATCGATGCAGAAGTGGCACGGATTCCATCAAACTGCCACACATCGGCAGGGATACAAAGTGTGTGAATGTGAGTGCTACCGTAACCCTGCCTCACCCCTCTTTTCAACCGAAAACCTCTCAGAAAGCCCACATCCCACTGGACGAAGATAGTTGTGAGCTGGGAGTTGGCGGCTCGATTGAGCTCGTCGAAATGAGCACGAAAGACGTGTACGCGAACGTGACGTCACTGATGGCAGTGGACGAAAAGGCCGTCTTCGCGGGCACCGCCAGTTCTCAGATCGTCATGGTGAGTGGAAAACGCATTCATCATGAGAAGAATGACAAAATAATCTGAGAGGAGAAAAGTGAAACAAATGTCAATTCCTGCCCCGTTTTCTCTCATGATTCGTTGTGTCAATCAATCGGAGAGACGAGACGAAGCGGGGAGGCTTAATGCGTATTCTTTTGGCGAGGAATGGAATGGGTTGTTGCAGTTGAAATGGGACGATCTGCATCGTTTGGATGAGTACGGTCGCAAAGATATCGGCGACGGCAGGACCGGAAGCGAGGTGATGGGAATGAAGAGGCTCGGCGACTCCGTCCTCGTCCAGATGCCGTACGGGGTGAGCAGCGTCCTCCCCCGCGTCTCTGGTATTCGAAATCGTCTTTAGATCGTTCTCGAAGAGCTCTCCACTTGCTCTCATCACGAGACGTGCACGGAGTGTCTCGTTTCAGTGGATCCTCTCTGTCAGTGGTGCCACCCGACTCAGTCCTGCACAACCACTTCCAGATGCGCTGTTCCTGTGGTAAGTAAGCTCCAGACCTTCTGAAACGTCTTCCATTTTTTGCAGACCTCTCACTGTCCGATCGTCGATGGAGATCCGATTCCGTCGGTGGTTCCTGTCAACTCGTCCACGCCCATCTCGTTCCACATCCAGAACCTCCCTCCTCCCGTCGGATTCACTTACAAGTGTCAATTCGAGTCCACCCAGACGAAAGCCAATTGGACCTCGACTGGAGTCACGTGTCCGTCAGCTCTCATCGGCTCGGCGAGCTCCTTCCAGATCTCCCTGCTAACCTCCATCTCGAAGAACCCGATCAGCAGTCACAACTTCACTGTCTACGACTGCTCGATGTACAGCACGTGCTCCCGCTGCATGGGCTCCGAATGGGGATGCGAGTGGTGCTCGTCGAGCCACAAATGCTCTCCTAAAGACAGTTGTGATTCGAAAAAAGCGACGGCCTGTGTGAAACTGCAGCCGATGCGAGTGCCAATTTCGACCGGATCACAGCAAGAAATCGTGCTCGAGGCGCTGAACTTGAACACTTTGGATCGAAAGACAGAGCACTTTTGCAAAGTGAGCATCGACGGAAAAGAGCAAGTGTCTGCAGCGAAGATAGCGAGTGACTCGATCCGATGCGGGAAGATGCAGCTGGCTCCGGAGAGCTCGTCCGCCGACCTCGTGGTCCCTTTGAGCTTGATGGCCAACGACGTGGTAGTGGACATTGCGAATGGTAGGTCAACCTACTGTAGAGCTTCCTGAGCTCTCGGTTTCAGTCTCGCTGTACTCCTGCTCGAACCTCGCTTCGGACTGCTCGAGCTGTCTGGCTCTCTCGCCGTCGCTCTCTTGCGGCTGGTGCAACCGAAAGTGTTCCCACGACTGCCACCAATCCAAGGCCACTGCAGTGTGTGACCCGCCCAGAATTGATAGAGTAAGCGAACGAAACGAGCTTCAGTTTCAATTTCCCGTTGCAGTTCGAGCCCTCGAGTGGTCCAATCGAAGGAGGAACTCTCATCAAAATCTACGGAAACGATTTGGGAATGTCGGTGGAGGACGTGCGAGGCAAGGTCTACGTGGCCGGATCGCGGTGCAACATCGTCGACTACCACGTGTCCAATCTGATTGTCTGCCAGGTCGACAAGGGAGTCGGATCCGGCCCGATCCGGATTTCCGTGGGCAGAGTCACGATGGCCGTGGCCGAGTCCTCCGATCTCTTCTCGTTCGTCCGTCTCTCGATCTTCTCGGCGTACCCTTTGTACGGTCCGATTTCCGGTGGCACCAAGATCACGCTGTACGGTCAGAATCTCGCGAGCGGAACCAGACTGTCGGTGACCGTCGGAGGACTCCCTTGTCGAATCGATCCACCGCACAACTCGTCCTCTGTGACTTCTTGCACGACGCCTCCGGGAGCAGCCGTCGGAAAGTCCGCGAGAGTTCAGGTCCACGTGGATCACGCCCAAATCATGCTCGATCAACCGTTCGAGTACCGATCCGATCCCTCCATCCTCTCCGTTTCACCGCTCGCAACATTCAAAGCGGGCGGTCGGATCGTTAGCGTCCAGGGTAACTCGCTGAACACCGTTCAAACCGCGAAGATGTTTCTGATCTCGTCTCCGACGCCTCCGTTCGACGTCATCTCCGATCTCGCACCGTGCCACATCATCAACTCGACCCTGATGACGTGTATGACTCCGAAGATTCTCGAAACGATCACTCGTCGCGTCGAGTACACCCGACAGCCCGTCGGATTTCTCATGGACAACGTGACGGCGGTGGCGAATCTCGGGCGACGCATTCAGATGTCAGTGTACCCGAATCCGGTGCTCTCGCCGTTCAAAGGCGTCCGATATCATCAAGGAGAGCAGGCGTTAATTCTCGAGGGACACAATCTGAACCTGGCCGCCGAACCGAACGACTTCAAGATCTTCATCGGAAACGAGCGATGCTACGTGACGCTGGTGGATGTGAAGCAGCTCGTGTGCTCCGGCCCTCTCAAACAGCCGAAGCCGACCGACGAGAGAGGTGTTCCGATCAACGGAGCCAACCCGCTTGTCACTGTGATCGTGGGCTCTCTCCGCTCCGAACTCGGGCTCATCGAGTACTCGGATCAGACGCTCCCCTCCAGACTCTCGTTTCTCGTCCTCGGACTCCTTGTCTTCATCGTCATCACTCTCATCATCATGTGTTTGGTGTTCAAGAGAAGACGTCAGGAGCGCGAAAAAGAGTACCGCAAGATCCAACTTCAGATGGAGAATCTGGAGAACAACGTGAGGAAGGAGTGCAAACAGGCGTTCGCCGAGCTGCAGACGAACCTAGTCCTGTCTCCCAAATCGACGACCACCACCATCACTCTGGAGTTCATCACGTTCCCGCACTTTGTCGAGAACCTCCTCTGGGCCGACAACAATCTGACGTCAGCGCCGAGTCTTGCTCGAACTCTTCCAGTCACTCTCGCCCAGTTCCACGCTCTTCTCAGCTTCAAGACGTTCATTTTTACGGTCGTCGAAGCCGCCGAATCGGACGTCTCCATCTCGACGTCGGAAAGATCCATGCTCGCCTCACTGCTCATCTCCGTCCTTCTCCGCAACTTTTCCTATTGCACGGAGATAGTCGTCGATCTGCTGCGGGCTCACATCGCACGGGCGGTGGCCGCGAAGCGCGGAGAGCTCCTGTTCCGGAACAGTGACTCGGTGGTGGAGAAGATGTTCTCGAAGTGGATGAGCATCTGTCTCTACTCGCATCTCACTCCTCAGATGAACTCGTTCTTCTACCTCTACAAGGCGCTCCAGTACCAGACGGACAAGGGTCCCGTCGATGCGGTGACCGGCGACGCGAGGTACACGATCAACGAGTCGAAGCTTCTGAGAGAGAGCGTCGAGACGAAGACGATCGTGATCCGAGTGGTGCCGTACGAGAAGTGCGAAGAGTCGATCCAACTGGAAGTGCATGCGTGCGACGCCATCTGTCAGGTGAAGCAGAAGGTCTCTTCGGCTGTCTACAGAGAGACGCCCTACTCGCAACGGCCCAGGATCACACAATTCGAACTGAGTAAGCGCTGAGCCGATTGAAGCTACAGTAACCGAACGCATTCCAGAGTACAAGTGTCCAGGACGAGAAGACGTGAAACTGACGGACGTCTCCGAAATGGAAACCTTGTCCCAGAAGAAGCAGCCCGTTAAGCTGTTGACTCTCGCGGATTACGGTATCACGGATGGAGCGGTGCTCGAGATGTCTCCGGCAGTCTACACTGCGAGCAGCTACAGAAGTAGGTCACCCTCGAAGAGCCCCCAGTTCACTTCTGCACTTCAGACTCTCTCGCCGATTCCGGTCAGTCGTCGTGGTCATCTCTGGATCGATGCTCTCCAATCTATTCGTCTTCCAAGTACTACCATCTCACGAATCCCTCGTCCGGCACGATGACGTTCAAAAAGAAGCCGTCCGCGTTCAACGACAACAACATACCCAAGTCGATTCCGGAAGTCTATCTGACACGTCTTCTCACGAGCAAAGGGACAGTGCAGACGTACGTGGAGGACTTTCTCGAGTCGGTGCTCTACATGCACGACTCCTCCTACCCTCCGATTCTCAAGTTCTTCTTCGACGTTCTCGACCGCGAGGCGGCCACGAACGGCGTCTCCGAGAACATTTGCCAGCAGTGGAAGGCCAACGGATACGTGCTCCGAGTGTGGGCCAACTTCGTTCGCAACCCCCAGCTGATCTTCGACGTTCCGCACTCTGTCTCGATGGATGCCAACCTGAGCACCATCGCTCAAACTATGGTGAGTCCGATCCGCCGATCTTCGAACGTCTACTGTTTCAGATGGACTGCTTCTCGTTCTCGGAGCCAGTGCTGGGAGCTCATTCTCCGTCCTCCCGGCTGCTTTTCGCGAAGGATGTCGCAAGACTCCGCCCACTTTCAGTTGATTTGTTCAAAAGAGTCAAGAACAGTCCGCCGCTAGGAATGGACGAGTTGAGGACGGAACTGGTGAATATGGCGAACGTAAGAGGACGGCGGAAAGCTAGGCCACCGAATGAAAACCTCTTCCAGGACGTCTCGACATGCAAAGGATCATCGCTGGCCCTGTCCGAACTGCTCTCTTGGGTGCGCGGCAACGGGATCCGCATCTCGCAGCTCCTCTCCACCAACGAGGAAGCGTCGACGCAACGTCTTCCGCAGAAGCTGTCCCAAGTGCTGCACGTATGTCTAGAGACCGACAACCACATCTACTCGACCATCTCCGACTACGACTGACCTTTTCTCTTTTCTCGTTTTGTTTCCGAAATTCCATCTCGATGCGTACGGTTTCGTTCACTTTCCAGTCAGGTTTTTGTCTTTCTACTATCAAGTTTTCATTCGAATGCAAATGAATCAGAAGTTCTCTTATTCTTCCCCTTTTCCACGAATCGGTCTCATGATCTGGAAGGAGCACGTCAGATTCCGATCCACATTCATCATCGCCGCCGCGTTGTCGAACTCTCCGCAGTAATGAGGAGCCGAGAAGACGGTGACGAGTCGTTTTTTGGCGAAGAACTCGTAGCCGTCCTGGACGACTTGATGGGCGCGCGCGATCAGCTCGACGCCGAGACGGTCCATCACCTCGAGAAGCGCCTCGTCCCCGAACACTTGTCCCACGCCGCGCGTGCTGTTCTCGAATCCACGGATCGTGCTGTCGGGATCCGACCAGAGGATGTCGATCTCGAGACTCGGATTCGCCACTTCCAGCTGCGGACGGGGAAGTTTCCGAAGCTGATTGAGGTTGGTCATCCGCTTGCTGACGCCGCCGTGCATGCACAGGATCTTGCCCGAGACGAGTGCAGTGAACGGCATGTGAGCGAAACAGAGCTGGAACAGAATAACGGAGCGCCGCCAAGCGACTGGATTCTCACCTGGAACGTGTTCCAGAGTGTAGCGCCGATCTTGCTGCCGTACTTTCTGATGACCTCGTCCAAAAAACCGTAGACACGATTGATACTTCCGCACTCGTGATTGCCGCGCAACATGAAAAAGTTGCCGGGGAACTTGACCTTGTAGGCCAAAAACAGGCAAACGACTTCGAGACTCTGCGGCCCGCGATCCACGTAATCGCCCAGGAACAGGTAGTTGACGAGCGGCGGGAAGCCGCCGCGGTCGAAAAGACGCAGCACGTCCGAGTACTGACCGTGCACGTCGCCGCAGATTTTCAGCGGCGTTTCCAGTTCGAGCATCGCGCCTTGCTTCATGAACACGTCTCTGAAAATCGATATTCTCAAGAAAAGAAAACATATGTTTTTCTCTCTCACTTCGACGCTTCCAACAATGCGAACAGTGAATTCGTCGGGAGGACGGCTTCGAAGGCCATTCCCGAATAGCCAACATTCAGAATTTTGACTATGATATCGTCCACATTCAAATCGTCTGAACAACGATTTCTTCTTTTTCCGCCCAGTAATTCCAGACTTACTCTTATTATTGACTGGTCTGTACACGGACTTATTGGTCATTTCCGATCGAAATGATATCGTTCGAATGAGTGATCTCTCAGAAAAACTAGCATCGCGTGGAAAAAATAACTTTATTTATCTATTTTTTCACAAGAATTCATGCAACAAAGAAAAAAATTTCATAGAGATTACTATTAAATTTCTTATTTGAAGGTAGACGTCAAATTACGAAGGAGCGCCGGCGGTGTTTCAGTGTTTGACGGTTTGACGTCTTCTGATGGCCGGGTTTTTTCAAGGATCTGTTTTTTCTTTTCTTCTGGCATCTTTTGAATGTGAAGCCTTGCCGACTTGACGAGTTCGCAAAACTTTTGGTTCTCCATGAGATCCTGAACGCATTTCTTGAGCAGTTCGGGATTTTCGGCGAGTCGATCGAGAATTTCGTCTGTCTGAATGCTTTTGTTAAAACGTGGAATCGAACGAGGCGGAAGAGGAGCTGGAGATGGAGTCGACGGAATGGGAGAAGGCATCGTGCGGAACTCCGACATGTATGGATTGTAGACGGGCTGCGAGAGCTGAGCCATCGGGGGAGGATGCGGAGGAGCCGTGTGCGGACTGTAGACTGGCTGAGAGTGAGAAAACGGATTGTAAATCGGCTGGGGCAACGGCTTGTGGACAGGCGGGAGAAACGAGGGGGGCGGCATCGAAGACGAGCTTTGGCTGTCTTTCGACGGACTTTCCGAGATGCACCCGAGCTGCCGCGTCAATTCCAGAAATTCCGCTTTGTCTTCCGCGCGGAATGTCACGCGGAATCCGTCAAAATCGCTGTTCAACAGAGTGTACAGGTTCTGCTCACGAAATCTGCAAATATAACGTTTGCTTTCTAGTCAATTGCATAGAGACTCACTTCATTTTTGGATATTTAGTGCCATCTGATGGGAGATATATTCTTTCCCGTTCTCTGCTTCGCACATAGACGCAAAACGTCCTTTGCCTTGCGTCAACTATCGCTGTGACGTCATCTGTCTGAAAGATATTACAATTCAAATGATGATGATCGAAACTTACTTCCAAATTGTTTTCTTTCTTAAGTTTTCTGTATTTTAATAGTTTCCAACGGCGAATGGAACTCATTTTGTCGATAAACTGAGAAATCTCAACGGAAAAAGTGAAGTAAAAATATCGTGGCGCGCCATGGCGGGACTAGGAAGAGGCATTTGATGCTGCGCCTTTAAGAGTTGGGTTACGGTAAGAGTAACTGTTAACTTTCATGAATTTCAGTGTACGCTCGAGCAAAGAAAGAATGAAAGTAAAAAAGATATTCTCTTCTGATTCATCAATCTTTGAGTTTTGTAAATGCAGTTTTCGTCTCTCCTAAAAGTAGCTTCGCTTCTCGGAAACCAACTCCACAGATCATATGTTTCGAAAAACCAAAGCAAGCCGCCCAATTACAACAAATCAAAAGACAAAGTCGGGCATTGTCCACTGCTGACCTCTAAATCTCTGTTATCACGCAGTTTAAAGTGTTAGAGATCATTCAAGTGACCGTCGGGAACAATGCCATTGTTACACACTCCGCTGCGCATATAAGGCAAGGTTAACCGAAGGAATTCCAAGTTTTGCGAATCAGATGAGATGATTTTGACGTGCAGAATACTGCTTCTCTTCGCTTTATTCGGAGCTGTTGCTGCAAGTAAGTGAAGATTCTGCCGATTGTAAGAAACGAGAAAGTTCAGCATGGTCGATGAGCGGCTACGCATGCAATCAGCCGCAGCTGTACAGCCAATGCAACTGTCCGAGCTTCTGCAGTGGATACATGCAGCCGCAGTACCAGCCGTGCGGATACTCTTCCGGATGCGGAGGCGGCGGCTACTACCCGAGAAGACGACATCGTCTCCGACACAAGCACAAGAAGCCGAGGAGAAAGTTCCGATTCGACTCGGACGAGGAAGACGACGGCTCTGACCTTCCGCCACCGCCGCCGCCGCCGAGAAAGTCGAAAGTGTCGCGTGTGCAGAGTGAAGAACAGGGATTCATCGAGGAGAAGCCGAGTGTCGCTGCATCGAAATCGGACAGCTCGTGGGAAAACGAGGACCTCTGGGAGAAGAAGTTCGTGACGAAGGAGCCGGCGGCCAAGAAGGAATCCATCGCGTCGGAAGAGTTCTACACGCCAGAAGAGTACGAAGAGATGGAGAGACGCAAAAAGGCCAGATACCAGACGACGGCCGCCCCGCAAGTCGTCCAGCCGGCACAGACCGGAGGCGGCGGGCTCGGAGGACTCGGGCTCGGCAGCGGCGGGCTCTTCGGAATCAGCAGCGGAGTCGGCGTCGGAGTGCCCGGAGTCGGTCCGATTGGCGTCAGTTCGGGACTCGGAATCGGAAAGAAAAAATAGAGGAAAAAGTAGGAAAGGACCAGTAGTTTCTAGTTCAAATTTCAAAAGTTTTGACAAGATTGATCTCACATTGTTTCCCAATGTTTTCTTCGTTTTTTTTTACCTTCGATGTTTTCGGTGAAAACAATAAACCTTTTCATTCTCTTTTTGCCTCCCAACTCTTAATGAGTTTCGTCTCCAAACTAGCTGCCAGCGCGCAAATCGAGACTATAAATGCAGTGGTCTGCAAGTCCATCTGAAAATGAAAATGATACTCCAATTCTTGTTTCTTCTTGCTGTAATTCTTCCAGAAGTCATTTCCAGTTAGTCTTTTCCAGTGAGAACACCTCGAATCCCGTGATTTTCAGCGTTCTGGCCTTCGTATCACATGACGGGCTACGCGTGTAATCAGCCGAATCTCTACGATGCGTGTAACTGTCAACGACTCTGTCAGTGAGTTGATGCCCCCCAATATCAGTTTCAGACTCAAGATGTCAGCTTCAGACCTTATTTGAATCAACACGAAATGTATTTCGGAGGGGAATGCGGTGGAAATTGCGAGAATTCGTGCGATGAGAACGGGTGCGAGGGGCAGAAGAAGCGAAGGAAACACAAGAAAAAGAAGAAGAACAAGAAGAAGAAGTTCCGGTTTTCGGAGGAAGAAGAAGAGGAAGTTGAGCCAGGTAACGAACTTCGGGCAGCCAAGAAGATGGTCCCATTTCCAGTGAAAAAGAAGAAAAAGAAGCCGCCGGTCGACGAAGACGACGAGTTTCCGCTTCCGCCGAGCTCTGCCGAGGTCGCCGAAGCGTCTCGAAAAGAGAAGGCCGAGAAAGAAGACAAGGAGTGGGAGGACGACGACAAGTGGGAGAGCAAGTTCGTCAGCAAGACGACGACTCCGGCTCCGGTTCGACAAGCTGCTCCGGCGAGCTCGGGGCTCGCAGGCCTCGGGCTCGGCAACGGCGGGCTCTTCGGGATCAGCAGTGGAGTCGGAGTCGGAGTGCCCGGAGTCGGTCCGATTGGAGTCAGTTCGGGGCTCGGAATCGGATGATCTCTTTTTTCAAAATGAATATTCCTACCGTATATTTTTTTACTTTTCTTCGAGTCTCGGGCGTTGGAACTTCCGATTCTCGAAAACTAAAATAATCATAATAAAGTGGTCGGCTACAAAAACATCAAACATTTGAAGTTGATATCAGATCAGCTGATCATATTTAAAGTTGACAACTTCCTCAGAGCTCTCTCAGTTTCAGAGGTGTTTCTGTTGGAAATTCGCCACCAGGGGGCCCTTGTATGAAAGAGTTTACGGCTGTTTCGTGCCAACGCAGTGATATCACGTCAATGGGAAAGTTCGTTTTCTTCAGTCATCTCGAAAGGTCGTCACGTCGACGCCACGTGTCACCGCCTCTTTCCGTTTCCGATAGCTCCACCGCTAGTCATTCCTCCGCTCAAGATGCAGTCAACCACCACCACCACCACCACGGTCACCACCAGCATCCGCAATCCGGAGGAAGAGGCGCTCGCCGAGCAGCGTCCGTCGCAACAGCCCGAGCAGCTTGTGCTCCGCCTCCGTCCGCCTGCCAGCCCTCCCCACGTCACTTGGGCCGCCGGAACCATCGACAACGAGCACATGGGCCGTCTGAAGTCGAACTGCTGCTGCATCTACACGCCGCCCCGCCGCTGGGACGATCCGTCGACCTGGGAGCCGGACGAGCACGAGACGGAGCACTGTCGGGGACACACGCTTCCGGAGAGAAAGAAGAAAGAGGAGGAGGCGGATGCGGATGCGGACGGCGAGAAGGAGATTCCGGAGGAGCAGCACGGGTGCGGATGCGATCACTGCTAGTTTCTGAAGGCAGCACTCGTTTGTTAGCACACTTCGAACAGATTTTAATAAAACGTTTAGTTATGAATGCGTCTGATTTTTCTGATTAAGCGTAGCGAATCTGAGTCTGCACGTCGTCGTTGGATCGGCGAACCTTCCCGAAGATTCTCGAGACGCGTCTAATTGTTCCGACTCTTCCGCGGATCTTGTACGACTCCTCGGGAGTTTCAGAAGGCAAACGCTGCTGATTTCGATCGGTCGAGGTGGGAGCGTTGATGACGTTCTCGAAGAAGAGTTTCCAAAGCTTCCAGCCGGCAGTCAGATGCGACGGTGCGGGACTGACGACATTGTTCGGAGCGAAGGATCGGGGAGCGAGTTGGCAGAACTTGTCGTCGGGATTCTTGGCACAGTACCTCTTCTGCTTCTCAGAGAAAACAATCGGGCCATTGTCTTGAGCAAGTCGACGAGTTCTGAAAGATCGCGAGTTTCAGATCAGAGGCTGCTTTGCCGAATCGGGATCAGTCCGAACAGTCTGGAACGAAAGGAATGCCGAGAAGAAGGGCTTACTTGGGACATCCGGGCGCGTCGGGATTCTTCTCGCAAAAGTCGGGTCCGCAGGAGGCAAGGTTCGGATTGTCGACGCAGATGTGCTTGACGTCGGTGTTCGATGGAGGGAACGATCTGGAGAGATCACAACTGTCCGGAAGGAAGCGGAGAATCTACCTGCGACACATCGGATGCATCGGAAGCCGAGAGCAGATATCGATCGGAGTCGATGTGACGGAGGCGAAGAAGGCGAGAAGAACAACGAGACGACCGGGAGAGACCATTTCGCGCCACAAATGACGGTTTCGTTCCGATCGCTGCTCCTTTTATACGATTGAATCTAATTCGATCGGCCCGCGCTCTCTGTCTTTTTCCACTCTCTCTCCGTTTTACGAGCTCGTTCCCATCGACGGAAGGCACGATTCGTGTTGCCCCCACCCCCTTTTTCGTTCTCGACACAGCTCTTCCACGAGGAAAACAAGCCGCGGACACTTGGAAAATCTTGACTCCATGTCGACTTGATTATTCAACATCGTATATTAATGAAATCGAAAACAAATTGAATGCGATACATATTGAAATAATTAAAAGCCCTAGAGTCCTAAACAACGAAAAAGCTGACAAAAACTCCTAAAAAAACCGGTTTTTTTTTCAGAAAAACCACCAGGATTTAGGTTTTCCCTTGTTCAAATCCTTCTCGAGATCCTTCAAAAACTGTTGAGTGTACCGGTTGACTCGTTCGTCGCCGCTTCTCGACATTTGAACTGCTTTCCGCGCGAATTCCAGAGCTTCTTCCTATAAAACAGAGAGGAAGATCAGAGCGATACGATTTCTGAGAGAACCTTGTGTCCCGTGTGGAAGAGCGATTCGGCGTAGTTGCAGTAGTATCCGGGGAGCATGTGCGCACATTCGTTCACATAAAGAATGCGTTCCACACCGATCGCCAGGTATTTTCGAGCCAGTTCGAATCTAAAAGAAACGAACTTTGATGGATTGCTCGGTTGCCTCACCGATTCTTAAGGACGAGAGCTGCTCCGAAGTTGTTAAGCATGTTGATTGTGTGCGGTGAGCTTGCGCCGTAGATCTGATACGAAATCTAAAAGCTCAATACCGTACTCCTACGTCTTCCCCCTCAAACTCACTTTCATCACTTCGTCCATGTACTCTTCGGCCTCCGCCAACCGATTCTCGTCGCAGTAGTTGATGAGAAAATTCGCGTAGGCCTCCAAAGTCATTCCGAACAATGCGATGGGGTCGGTGTACACGTGTCCGTAAGTGTCCACAGTGTGACGATCCTCGACGAGTGCTCCGTGAGCCACACTGAACTTCTTCATGTGCTCCTCCATCACCTTCATCTGCCTTCGCACACAGTGCTTGAAACCGCTCTCCGCACTTTCGAGCTCGCCTTTCTGCGCGAGAATATCGGCGAGTTTCAATGAGACGCCGATGAATTCTGGATCGAAATCCTTCTTTCCGTGCAGTTGGACTAGTCGTTGAATGACGATTCGGAAGTATTTGTCGGCCTCCTCCATGCTCAGCTTCTCGTAGTACGTGTTTGCCAGCTCATCGTAGACTCTTGTGATCGGCAGCTCCTCTTTCCGCTCCTCGGCCTCTTCCAGAGCCACCTGGAGCACCTGGATCGCGTCGTCGTACTGTCGTCGCTTCCGAAACAACCAGGACTGTTTCACTTTCTCCTTCAATGGATCCGCATCCAACTGGATCTTTTCGATGCCCAGCACGTCCTTGATCGTCGTCATCCACGAAAGAGCGAGTACGGTAGTTCCCGTCGTTCCGAACGAGAACCACTTGGTTTTCTCTCCGTTTTCCTTCTGATGCTGCTGCTGCTTCTGATGATTCTGATGCCTCTGCTGACGTCTGGAGTTGACATTCGGACGAAACGTCGACAAGGCAGCGGCGGAAGTGGCACGGGCGCCTCCGTTGGTTGATAACCTGGAAAATGACTGCAGCATCTGAAATCGAAGAATATTAATTTGAAATCTAGGAAATCAAGGTAAAAGTGGTCGAAAACCCATGAGAACAGTTGTCAGAATCAAAAGAAATCATCTAGAATCATGGTTTATTGACCCGTGCATGCACTTTTTCGAGTGTTCCTATTCAATTCTATGTCGAAAGCTACCTAAACATAATTATTAATTACAATATTCGAGAAAAAGACAGAAGTTAGTCCATTTTGGGGGCAAAACTAGATCCACAAGAGCATCCCTTCTCAGCCACGGGATTGTTGACGATTCGGAACGACGACTTCATCAGGTCTTCCACAAAATCCACTGTTGCGCCTTTGATGTAACCGAGTGAGAGCTGTAAAAAGAGACTTTGGATTGTTCAGAATGCATTTTTAGAAGACGTTCCCATAGTTTCACAAGGTTCTCTCACCTCGTCGACTACTATCTCGGCTCCATTTTCATTCCGCCACACCAAATCGTCTTCATTGATCCGCTTGTCTAATTTGATTTTGTATTCGAATCCCGAACACCCACCTCCGTCCACCTCTACCCGAAGACGTTCTCCCTCGTCGACGACTTCCTCAAAACGAATTCAGAGCACTTCTGACGTCTTCTCATTCCAAATCTTACCTTCAGTCGGCTCGCCGCACGCGGTGTCACCTTTATCTGCTCTTCGGTGAGCATTTTCTGGGCGTTTCTTGTGCTCCGCGCAATCTGCCTCATAAGACGGCTGACCTTAAACATCTGAAAGTTTGAAAAAGATATAAAAATGATCATCTGAAACTCAGAAATCGAGAAAAAAGTATCTTCTGATCAGAGAACAAGGTGAAAATCGGGGAGAATTGATACCGACTGGTAGACGGATAAATTGCTTCATATTTCTTATCACTTTCACACATTTGGTAGTGTTTCTAGAAAAATGCAAGATAAAGACAGAAAGAGCACCTATGAGGAATCGGAATTGAAGGCTTGAAGAACGGTTATTAAAGCGTCGGCGAATTCATGGGCGAAGAAGCGGTTTTTGAGATTAGGAGGGAAGGAATATGTACATAAATATCTATCTAGGGGCATACTTTCAATTAGAAATGAGTAAATTATGGAAGGAAATTCATCTCTTCGAGGTTCCCGAAGGGGTTGGAAGTGTCGGCGACTGCTGAGTTGAACGGAGACGTTGACGCTCGAAGCGCCTCTCCATTTCGTCGAGAAGCTTCGGCATGTAACGTACCACCAACTTGACACTCCCGACTGCCGATTTCAGAAGATCAACGGCTTTCTCGTGGCATTCAGTCTCGACGTTTACTCCGTTCACGGCAATCAGTTGATCTCCTCGTTTCAGGCCGCCGTGACGATCAGCCACTCCACCAGGGATTATTCTGTAAGGAAGTTGAAGGATAATAGGATAAACGAAAAGATTTCAAAGCTTTCGAGAAAATTTTTTTTGAAAGTGTTCGGAACTTTTTTCAATGCTCAAGTTCATACGACTTTTTAAAATGCAGAATGACATTGAATTTTGTATGTTTGAACAAAAGTGTTACCTGGAGATGTAAATCGGCGAATTTTGCTCTTTTCCGCCCATCACATTGAATCCCAATCCCTGATCTGTCTTCGGCAATTCGATAATTCTCGGATGGGCGTGTCCTTCGGCGGCAGCGAACGCGGCGACGGTCGCTTTCGCAGTGGCGGCCGCCTTCGTTGCGGGAGTCGTGTCCGCCTCAATGGACTCGTAGACAGTCTCGTAAACCTCTCGGACGGCTCCGAAGAACTCGGATTGGAGAACTTGCTGCAAGGAGGCGAGCTTCGGATTCGTCACCTCGCCCGTCTTCTGCACGTGCTCCATCAACTCTAGAATCCGTTGCACGTCCCGCTCCAGGTTCGGACCGTCAGCGGGATTGTCCATTCTGCAGCATTATTAATTGCATGTTTTGAACGGAGAAAAAATCAACAGAGATAACGGGATGTCGGTTCGAAACCGTTTACAAAATGCTTGAAACAGAAACATTGAATTCAGAAATTTTTCGAAAGAAAATAACGAGAAAACAATGAAATAAAAACAAACATTACTATAGCTAAAAGGTCTAATGCCCGTATTTCGTATTGAAATCTTTAGAGATCCATCAAATCTCATGTCTCAGCGTGTGCTTTTGAGAGAGCTCGAGCGGAACTACGTTGAATGTGAGCTTGTACAAATCGACGTCTTTCCGGTATTCGTACGCCTTCATCTCCTCGATTTCGTAGTCCGGATCGCATTTCTCACGTGTGATTCGGACAACGCCATCGCAGTGCGCACGTAGGAGTCGCTCTCCTCGATCGTTCTCGTAATACACCTGAACGATGTGTTTTTCAAAGTTTTCTCGAATATTATTGAATCAAAAGCTTACATTCATTCCAGGATGATAATTCATTTTGAACTGATTCACTAGAAGATCATCTTTTCGCACAACTTCACCGTCTTTTCTGAAACGAGTGGTTTAATTTACTATTTTTAAAACTTCAAGATTTAATATACCTGAAAATTCCTCGGAAAGGAAGGTTTTTGGGTGGCCGGAGAAGTCCTCGAACTTGCTGAAGGGTGCAGGCTTTCGTGACGAGTGTTTTGAAGCTCATCTGGAAGCAGAGGTTGCATCATTTGGCGATATAGCGTCTTCTTCGTGATTCAAAAACAAATTATGGCGAAAAAAAAATCAAAATTCATGATGAAATATAAAACTTTTGAAAAAATTTGAGAAATCCGCAAAATTCATACGAAGCCGTGGAAAATCGAAGAATGCACAATTGTTGACGCCTCGGTGAATATTTTTCGAATATACGGTCAACAATGCTCAGGTCCGCAATCCGCAAGCACCGTGCGTGGTGTACTGGACACCGTACTACCGCTAACCTGCATCTCTTACTTTAACAACCTCGCGCCAAATTTGTTTCGAAAAATTTTTTTGCGTTTTTTAACCATGTTTTCTGCCGTTTGAAGTTATTGATTAATTTTTGTGAAATCAATATTTCTCGATTCAGATTTTCCTAAAGAGATACTCGCTGAAATGGGAAAGCGAAAGTCGAAGAGAAAGGCGCCGCCAAAGGCGAAATCCGTCATGCCGCTTGACACTCAGTTCAACTGTCCATTCTGCAATCACGAGCGTGTTTGTGAGGTGAAAATGTGAGGTTTTCGATATACATTCGCGAAACCGCTTCGAAAAATACAAAAAAAAGAATATAATATCGCGTAGATGAGAAAACTACCGCAAGTAAAATTTTAATTTTTAAGAAATTAATTTTCGTGGTTTTCCGAACCAAAGAGATATCGAAAAAAAAAGATATCGAAAAAAAGAGATATCGAAAAAAAAAATCAAAATGTATTTTTCAGGGATCGTGAGAAGAATGTCGGCTATATCTCGTGCCGCGTGTGCTCCGAAGACTTCCAGACCAACATCACCTACCTCTCGGAACCAATCGACGTTTATTCCGACTGGGTAGACGCCTGTGAGCAAGCCAATAACGCCTAAACCATCGACATTTTTCTCCCTCCTCATTTATTCCGCCGAAAGCGCTGATCTCTGATTCTCTCAGTACTTCTTCCCGCTTCTCCCACACCCTCCTTTATTCTTGGATCATCAGTGCACGCCTCTCAAACCGGTCGCCAATTCTCAACAAATTTTCCGAATCATATGATTCACCAAACAATTTCTTTCAGTTCCAAAGATTTCCATGAGAACTGTACCGTCTTCTCTGAGCATCTTGTGTGTATATAACCGATCCATCCGTTCATCCACTTTGTACAATATTTTTTCTTTTCATTCTGTTTCAAGAACTTCAGGCTCAAAGCGATAAAAATTGACGTCAAAACTTTCATGGCACTAGTAAGAAAGATAAGAAAAAAGATGGGAAGATTACCAAACAATAAGTACATTTAGACTATTCAGACATGCTATACAACTTGGAGCACGCTTCAATCAGGCATCCGACGGACCAAGCCTGGGCATCGCAGCTTTGCGGACAATGCGCCCCATTCGCATTCGTCAGCTCCGGAAGCGACCGCCACGGTGACTCCATTATGTGCTTGTAGGCGTTTCCGAGTCGTCCCTGCACTTGTTTGACTGCGTATTCCTTCTCAGCTCCGCCGAGAATCTCTCCGACTCGCAAACGAGCTTGCAGGTAGAACCCGGCGACGAAGAGCCACTCGGGGCCCTGGTGGTAGTTCCATCCCTTCGCTGTCTTCTTGTCAGTTCCGTCGTCGTCGTTATTGTAGTATCCGTTGTAGCCCCAATCCGTCGGATCGAGAGTCTTGATGCCGAGAGGTCCGAGGAGCACTTCGGCTGTGTTCAGGGCCGCCCACGCCTTTCGAGCATTCAGAAGTTCCGGAGCAATAGCCAAAGCGATCGCAAAGTTGCACCGAAGTTGGAAATCAGTGAAACCAAGGCTCGAGCCGACCGAATCCTTCACAATCTCGCGCCGATTCACGAATCCTCCCTGCGCATCAGCCTCCACGTAGAAGTGTTTCTCAAAGTTCTCGTGGATTTTCTGAGCCCACAGCTTCCACGTCCATCCTTCGGAAACGCCTTCTCTCTCTATGATTCCCTGCTCTTTCCAGCTCGCGAGACTGGTAAGTGTTCTGAAGGCGAGTGCCTGGAGCTCCACAGCTGCTCCGTCGCGGGGAGTCGCGGGCTCCCCCTTGTTTCCGGCCTTCTCACTGCTTCCCATCTTGTCCATCCACGTTCCGCAGTTCCACCGATTTCCGCCTCGAATGAATCCGTTCTCTCGGTCCACGCCGGCCGTCACCTGGAATCCCTCGTCTCTCATCTGTTCGTCAATCTGCGGCCCGGCGTTTCGTTCCCGGAAGTCGATTCCGGCGAAATGTTTGTCGAGTGCCTCGTAAATCGTGTCAATCAGCGGCTGCTCTATCTCTTTTTCGCCGTACACCGAGTCATCCGAGGGATAGATGCGGCGAACAGGCGCCTCAAGAATTTTCGATCCTTCTGGCGCCGACTCGACGTACTTCACAACCGAAACCAACCAGAACCACGTGGCATCGCGGCAGTTGAATCGAGCTCCGATTCCCTCGGCGAGCAAATTCGGAATGAGCCCGTGCCGAAGAGCGCCGGCGAAGGAGAGTATGATTTGACGGGCTTCTTGGAAGCGACCGGTGGAAAGAAGGCATCCGGGCAGGGCGATGAACGTGTCTCTTCCCCAGTTTCGCCAGATTCCAACCGCAAAGTGAGTGAGCCCGGCGGCCAAAGAAGACGGGTAAGTGTCCTCGAGCGGCAGTGACGCAGAAATCGGGGCGAGTCCGGCGCCCGGGATGTAGCCGAGGAACGAGACGGTGGAGATGGCCAACCAGCGGACAAGCGCGGACGAGGAGGAGATTTCTCTGGAAACAATGATCAGATCGTCTTGAAAACATCAGGTTTCTCGACTCACGGTGCCATTCGTTTCAAGACCTCGGCCCTGGTCTTGGAGTAAACGTTCGAGATGATCATCTCGAAGTACATCGGTCGCAGGTAATACGGAACGTGCTCCAGTGGTGCCAATAGCTTCTTCACTGCTTCCGCGACTTCGCGAAGCTTCTCGAACTTTTCCAATCGTGCCACAATGTAGTCGCAGAGCCAGACCCCGTCGCGAAGATTTTGGCACAACGGATGTCCGAGATCGTTGTTCTCTCGGATTTTGTCGAGAATCGGAATCATTCCTTGAAGACCGTTGTAGACGAACTTGCCAAAGTTCGGAACATCGTATCCGCCTTGTTGGATTGTCGCGTAATCTTCGCATTCGCAATGGAAAAGAAGATTCGGGAAGGACTGATAGGTCAAGCGAGATAACGCCGCGGAAAGCTCTTCTTGAGCCGAGGATCCGGAAGAAATGGACGAATGGATAGATTGGAAGGCGGCTCGGGCTTCATCGGAGGGTCGGATCTTGAAGCCAACGACGGATCCTGACGGGAAGTCGGTGAGTTCGATGTATCCTTCGGGTCCGCCGTGGACTCGGAACATCTTCCCATCTCCCAGCGGAACGTCTTCTTTCACATCGAGAGAGAAGTTCGAGAGCCCGACGAGCACATTCTGATTCTCGGGGTCCCATTCTCTCGCTGTTTCGTTCAGTCTCATCTCGAAAAGCGTCTTCTCGAGAATTCCCCCGATCGGAATATGCTTCAAACCACCCGGATATCCGACAAAGTTCTTCGAGAAGGCCGTGTGAGAGACGACGACGACTGTCTCGTGAGACTGCGGATTGTGTCGAGTGATGCCGACGATGTCTGAGTTCATCTGATCGACGAACACTTGCGAATAGCCGTTGTTGGCGAGCCATAAGTGAAGCCGATTCAGAATCTGACGTCCTTTGATGATTCCACGAGACATCGAGACGTCGGAAGGATCGGACCAAGAGGCGTACGGTCGCTTCTCGGAGACCACGTGAATCTGAAAGTCGGAGATGAAATGGAACCGGACTCGATCACAGACATGATCCCTGACGAGCTCATCGTATCCTCGATTGCTTCCAACAGCGCACGAAGCCATCGTGAGCATCGCGGCCGTCGGAAGGATGTCGAAAGCGCTTCGAGTGTGAATCGGCGACGGATTGTCGTGCGATTGGTCCAGAAACAGGCCGTGAGCGATAGAGTTCGGAGCGAGTCGGGCTGATTTCTGTTTGAATGCGCCGACGCAATCTCCTCCGTACCTGAAGAAGAGAAAAAGTTTAACAAGGAAAGCGTGAAGTTAAAAACAGGCAATGTACCTGTAAACGAGTCTTCCCTGCTCGTGACTGTCGTGAGCCGACTGTGCCTCTCGAATCAACGAAGAGATTCCCAGTCGATTCACGAACATGTTATCCGCATGCTCACTTCCCGTGAACAACTCCGCGAACACATAAATGTCCGGACGGATCTCCCGCGCGCACTTCAGAAGTCGCTCTGCCACGTGGATCGGCGTGCCGTGAGCATTGTCGATGCGCAGTCCGTGGAAGATCCGCGCGCACTGCTGAGTGTACTCTTTCATGTAGTTCCACAGGAACGGACTGTCCTCCTCCTTCTCTCCGTAGTTCAGCTTCACCGAGTCTCCCCAGCAGACGAGCTCCCGCCGGATGTAGACCTGCGAATCCTCGAGAGCAAAGTTCTTCAGCGGATCACTGCTCATGACCCATCCGTTGAAAGCCATCAATAACTTGGACTTTTCTGGGTCATAGGCCAGCTTCTGCTCGTTTTGCCACCCGGTTTCCGGCTCCAAATGCAAAAAGTAGTCGGTTGTCAGCGGGTTTTCTTCACTGACGAGCCCTTTCCGAGGACCGTGTCCGGCGACTCTTTCGTACGAAATGTGCCCCATCACTGCTCGCAAACCGGCCAGAATCACGTCCCACGACGCGGCCGCCGCCTTGAGATTTTTGCTATGGAGGGCCTTCTCGAAGCTCTTCACCACTTTCTCGACTCGTTCCTCTTCTGATTGGGCGTCGTCGCGATGACGATTGAACATTCGGAGGCAACGATCGAAGTCGACAGTGTTTCCGAACCTGCGATACTCTGGATCTTGGAGGATCTGCACCTCTTCCTCGTCCAGCGGATCTTCCGTGGGTCCTCCCGACTGTTTCACGAGGGCCTCGAACAACTTCACCATTGCTGTCAGATCGACTTGGTAGAACTCGTGTAGGTTAGCTTCGGGAAGGATCTGAGTCCGGAGCAAATACTCGATGGCACTCAAATGATTGATGTTCTCGATGGAGGTCGGAATGCCCCGATGCTTCCAGACTCCTTCTCCGACTTGTCTTCCGAACTGATGGTAAACCCGATCGATGATGTAGGCGGGGCGGAGATGGGGGCTGTTGAAGCAGTTGTAGGCGGACTCCGGATGCTCCAGAAGCCACTTCGAGTTCTTGGCGGCGTGATTCCAGACGACGTCTTGTACGGTGAGCACGTTCCACTCCTTCTCGATCTCCTGGACCAGATTCTGAACATCTGAGAAATCGAACTTCCGATCTTTCGAGTGAACCGTCGGAATGATCGTGTGATGATCGCTCAGAGAATAGCTGCTGTTTGAGATTCCAAGCTCGTGAATCGGAGTCAAATGAATCATGTTGTATCCTGATTCCTTGGCTACTCGCAGTCTTTCCTTCCAGTCGGGCAGCTCGCCGAGCAATTTCGTCAAATAGGTCTGGCACGCGATGCCGTCCAATGGAAGCGCGTTTCCGTTCACTTTCAACTCGGGCATAACTAGAAAATATCCACTTCCGGCTTCTTTCGACTCTTCCGAGGTCGTGAACGAGTAGCGGAACGAGCCGGCGGTGTGGCAAGTGACCTGGCAGTACACGGAAAGATGGTCCTTTCCAGGCGACCATTGCAGTGGTCCATCCGTAAGAGTCGTCGTCACGATCACATTCTTTCCCAGAAGAGACGAGCCACGCTTGAAACGCACGATCCAGTCTGAAAATGCAAACGCGCTCTACTGCACCACGCTGGTTTTCGAAAGTTTTGAGTTTTCTGTTCGAAATCTCGTTTTTTTTTCGCATTTTTTTCTTACATTTAAATTGTTTTTTAAGCCACCGGACAATCTTCTTTTAAAAAAAACTGTCAAAAATGCAATTTTTTCGCAATTGACCTTACCTTTTTCCACTTTTCTGATAACACTTTCTAAATGTTGACCGTCTTCGAGAACGATAATCCTAACCTCGGCTTCATTTTGTCCCATTGATCGATCGATTAATTGAGAATTTTCTGAAATCTTCTAATCGAGTTTGTTTGTTTAGTTCGGTTGAACACGAAAAATGGGAAAAAGAAGCGGCGATAGAATCGTAAACGGTCGTCTTTTCTTATCTTCTGTCGCTTGTAATTCGATTCTGTGTGTTGGAAAATAATAAACAACTTGTTTGAGTCAAGGTCATAAAGACCGTCTTTTGAAGATTGAAGAACAGAGTGAAACCACAGATTTGGGCATTTTGGAAAGAAAATCAGCAAAAAAGTGTTCTCTTGAATGAATTAGAGTTTAGTTCTTATAGAAATATACTTCAATCGATAAATAGAAGTACACATCAAATTTTTGAATCTGAAACCGGTTTTTTAACAAAAAGTTCCGAAAGATGGGATGAAGTTCTCTCATTTTCACATGACAAGAAGAAAACTGCAGGGTCCCGCGGAGTGCAAGACGGATGAGATTTGGGAGAAGAGCGACGAGCAGCAGGCGCGGAGCAACGTGACTTTGCTCAAACTCCTCTCGCTGCGTTTTTCTCGACACGTTTTTTGAAAGACCGCTATGCGCGTAAAGTCTGATGTTGGCTGTGCAATTCTCGACGATTCGTAGTGTTCAGTGTGAACACAATGTTGCGCTTTAATTTTCTTCATTTTTATTTTTTCCATTTTTTGTTACCAAAATCGAGGAATACTGCTTCGAAACTTCCAGCCGTTGAGAGAATGGAGTAAATGCTGACAGGTATGAGTCGAGCGAATTGGACAGAGCCTAATAACGCTTTTGAAATTATAACCTTTAAAAATTTTTATTGGTTTTGAAAATTTTTATTCGATTAGAGATCAAGTTCATAAACATATACATGAAAAATCAAACTTCTGTAGACACTGCATGGAAGATTGACCGTTTGACCTTTTTGCATTTCGCCATGAATTGTCTTTTCAGCAGCTTTACTCGCAGTTCGCGCTTCTTCTTGATCCCTTCCAACTCATTGAACGCTTTCAAAGCTTGGTCCGTCAGTTTCTTGATGTCCTGTGTCGTCTTCTTGATGGCTCTGCACGCGAACTCGAGCTTCACCCGGTACTTCACGAACGCCAGCCAGTTCATGTCCGGTCGTTCGAGAGCCGAGTCTGCGAGCCGTTTCAGCTTCTCGTAGTTCTGCTCGAGCTTCGCGTGAAGCTCTTCCAACTTCTCGTCGATCCGCGTCATGCTGGACTTGCTCAGGCCCTCCACACTACACCCAACCCAGCGCTTGATGACAGTCTTCTTCTTGATGCGCGCAATAAATGCAATATTGCTGAGCTGCGAAGCTCTCATTTTTTCGTTGAAGCTCCCGCATCTTCCGGCAATCGTCCCGCATTCGATGGACATCTTTTGCTTGACTTCTCCCATGAAACGAGCGAAAAAGTTGAAAATGTTAATCATCTGGAAAACAAGAATTGAAGTTATGAAAGAAAGGAGAAGATTAGCGAAAAAATGAATAGGTGTTTGATAATAGAAATCAATGGATTCCCGCAAGTAATCGCAGCGAAATTTCATTAGGAAAATCTACTGGGGGTTATAACAGAGTGGGTGAAACGGTTGTGAATGAACCAAGCGAACCCAAATGGGAGATTGGAGGGAAGGAGATTAGACTGGGATGTGCGGGAAAGGTGGACGACAGATGGGACCTCCTTCGTGTTTATCGATCGTACCCTGCTCCTGGGAAGACGACGACGTGCGCAAGCGATGACTTGGCAGCGGAGGTGGGAGACACACGCACGAAGAAGATCCAATCAACGGGGGAATATGAATATTGGGAGATACCTGCAAAGAATTACAAGATTGGAAGAATATTTCCTGAAGATATGGAGTATTTTGCAACCATACTTTCATCGGCTATCTCCCGGATTTCTCTCATCCGATTCCCGTTGAATTGTCCATAATCAGTTTTAATTATCTATAGATTTCACAGTCCCGTCATCGTGTTTTGTTTCATTTCTCTTATCTGCCCGTCGTCTGGTTCCTCCGACCTAATTTTGCGAGTGCGCGTCAAATGTGATGCCCCGCGTGCGTTGGGCCGCGCGATTCGGTGCTTCGAGCGTACACATTTTGAACGTGTTTCCAGTTTTTTGTCTTTTTCTTTTCCGATCAATTCGTAGAAAGTCTTGCACGAGAAATTTTCGAATTCGTAAAAAATTGACGCGGTGAAGTTTTCTCTCAACAATGTTTTCTCCTTCTCTCTGCTCATCCGATGTTTCCATGGTAACGCTCGTTTTGTTTCGAAATTTCATCCTTTTCTGGCGAGAATAAAACTGATTTCCAGGTGAACCGTTCGTTGGATGTCCTCGAGACTGAATTATAATGACAGCAGTATCTAATATGGTAAAATAGTCGTATTTTTTCTTTTCTAATTTCGAAACTGCAGGCGTCTTTCAACATGAACGGAATGGTGCGGAATCCGATGTCGAACGTCACGCTCACGATCCAGCCGTCGACGTCATCGATGCCGATGGCGCAGCCGCAGCGAATGTCGCTGGGAAACCATCGGTTTCAACGCGACGTGGTGATGCAAGACGGTATGGGCGATGGTCCCGGAAGACGGCTCAGGAAGAATGTCGCCAATGTGCGTCGGCACGTTGATTACGTTTCAACAGTTTTAAATCATTGCGAGGTATGGATTAAACACTGGAAGTTTTTCGAAAAACTCCGCGTTGAAACCAACTACAATTGATTTGTGTCTCGAACCACTAAAACAAGTTTACCATTCAGAATCGACTATGGCAGTATGGAAAGCAGCGAGTTTTGCAACAACCCGATATCCTGTACCAGACAAGTGCCGTGCCCGCAGACTCCACTCCGGACACTCCTGTCGACTGCATTCTGACCAAATTCATTCGAACGGCTATGAATAAAGTCAAGTGTCCCGTTTACAGTGTCTGCGTACGTTTTCTCATTGACTTCTTTCACACCAGTTTTTTTCTTGTTTAGTGGTCTCCAGAAGGCAAACGACTGATCACTGGCTGCCAAACGGGCGAGTTCACTCTCTGGAACGGCACCGCGTTCAATTTCGAGACAATTCTTCAGGTAATAAATGTGTCCTCGATTCCTTATGACAATAAAGTATTCACATCTTTTCTATTGCGGTTTTTCGCGGTATTTGATGTGAATAAAAGGTTTTTTTCTGGCGATTTTTCTGTCTTGTCTTCTCACAATTTCCTGAACAAGTAGTTGATTCTTGACGAGTATCTACAAGGTCTAAGGCTCCAATCAACACGTTTTGAATGGTTCAGGCGCACGATACGGCGATTCGAGCATTGAAATGGTCGTCGAACGAGCAGTGGCTGCTCAGCGCCGATCAAGGAGGATACGTAAAGTACTGGCAGCCGAATATGAACAATGCGCACATGTTTTCGGCTCACAAGGACGAGGCGATCCGTGGATTGGCGTATGTTCCCTCTTTCTATGAAAAGTTTATAGAAACCCTTTTCTTTCTTCCAGATTCTCTCCAACCGACGTCAAATTCGCGTCGGCCTCTGACGACGGAACGGCAAAGATCTGGGACTTCGCCAGTTACAAAGAGGAGCGCGTGCTTCGAGGCCACGGAGCAGAAGTGCGATGCATAGACTGGCACCCAACAAAGGGACTCGTCGTGACTGGCTCTCGAGACACCCAACAGCCCGTCAAGATCTGGGATCCAAAGTCCGGTTCTTGTCTCGCAACTCTACAAGAGCACAAGAGCAGTGTGATGGCTGTTGAGTTCAACAAGAACGGGAATTGGCTTCTGACGGGAGGAAGAGATCATCTTGTGAAGATGTACGACATTCGCATGATGAAGGAGGTCAAGACGTACAGAGCACACAAAAAAGAAGTCATTTGTAAGTGGAATGTCGCTGGCTCAAACAAGCCGTCTTCTTTCTAGTTTAGACCATCCTAATCATCTATTTCAGCTCTCGCCTGGCATCCGATTCACGAGGGACTGTTCGTTTCGGGCGGCGGAGACGGATCGATTGTTTACTGGATGGTCGACGGCGAAAAAGAGATCGGTTTGCTCGAGCACGCTCACGATCAGGCCATCTGGGCGATGAAGTGGCATCCGCTCGGGCATATCCTCGCCACAGGGTCCAACGATAACAACACGAAATTCTGGGCGCGCAACCGTCCCGGAGACACTGTCGAAGACATCTTCGGACTCTCCACCACTAACATGATCGGCCATCTGGACAAGGAACGTGAGCCCCGACAAGCTCCCACCCGACCCGTCGTCGATGATTCGGACACTTTCAAAGCGGACACGTACATTCCGGGAATGGGAATCGACGAGGATCTTTTCCAGATTCTGAACCGTGAAATCAACGTCGGTTCCGATTCAACACTGCTTGTTCCGGATGACCTGACTCGTCAGACGAATGCTCCGCTCATCGGAGCTAAGCGGACACTGATCAAGCAGCCGCCGGCGAAGCGAGCTCAACGCCAATTCGAAAGAATGTGGAACAACTCGAAGGGAATCGGAGCAGGAACTGATGACTTCTCGGCGATGATTGGCGGAATGGGAAGAGAGGATGCTGCCGAGGCGGCCGCCCAGGATCGAATGATGATGAACCACGGATCGGGTCCTTCCTACATGGGCCCACCCTCCAAGTCGTTCTTGGGTCCACCGACGACCGGAGGATCGCTTCTCGGTCCGAGCCAGCCACGTCCTCCTCAAGAGTTCCACTCAGTGCCACCTCCACAACAACAAGGACCGCCTGGAGGACCGCCCGGAAATTCGTGGAGACGAGACGGACGGGATCAGGGACCGCCGTTCCATCCGAGAGACGGACCACCAGACAATCGTCGGATGGGAATGGGCCCACCTCCGCCGCAACGAGGAGAAGGACCACGAGACGGTTCCTGGATGGGACCAGGAGGAGGAGGACCCTTGAGAGGACCCCTACCGCCTCACGGACCACCACAGTCACACGGGCCCCCACCGCCACACGGACCACCACACGGACCACCACACGGACCACCACAGAACTCATCCGATATCGACTATCGGACTGGCGGTCCACCACATGGAAACGGGGATGTTGATATGAGGCAGATGGCACCACCTCCTCAACAAAAACCTCCGCCTCAAAACGGCCCGCCCGATTCGTGGCGGATGGGACCGGGAGGGCCACCACCGCCGATGAATAGGATGGACCCGCGAAGGGATCCCAGAATGGGACCACCACGAGTAAGATTTGTTTCTCGCATTACATCTTCAAATGATTCGCAGTTTCAGAATGAACAGATGAGCCCGAACGGACCACCCGGTCCTGTTTCCTGGATGCCGCCATTCGACGGACCCGGAGGACCGACAGGAGGCCGTGGCGCCGGTGGGCCCTCGCGTCGGGGACCACCGCATCTTCCACAGCCGCCGGGAGGCAGAGGGCGTGGCCGCGGCCAACCCTATTAGTGATCGTGTCAAGTCCCTCGTATCCCTCTTTTCCTTTTCTACCCTTCTTCTTCTTCTTTTTCTCCCTCTTTTTGTGACTCGCTACACAGTTGTGATGATCGACCGTTCTTCCTGTTTTCTCTTCCTTTTTACTCCCCTATTCCATATTCCCTCTTTTTTTGTTGCTTTTTCTCGATAACAACTTTCCTCTCACCACTGAAATAAACTATTTTGGATTTTGCGGGACCTTTTTCTTCTCTCACGAATTGGGTTTCGTCCCGTCGTTACTTCATTCCTTTCCTCTCCTTCTTCTTTCTTTCGTCTCGTTCACTTTGCTCCGAGAGGGAAAAGGAGGCGATGCTGCTCCCTTTCTCTCTCTGGGTCTCTGCAGCTCCTGTTCTCTCTCGCCCTCTTCCCGGACAGCCTCATTGCTCGCCGCCGCCGCGTTGCCACTGCATTTCTCCCCTATTTTCCTTCTTCATTGCAAGATGCTTTCTCTTCTCCTCTCTTCAAACTTTCTCCCTTTTTTCCTTTTCCTCTTTGACGGGTGGCCCAGCGCAAAGTACGAGAGCGGGGGCGTGTATTCTCGCATTCGAATCTCCTGTCCAGCATTCCGTCGTTTTTCAGATGCCAAGGCCGAAAATGAAGAAAAACAAACCTTCGCTAATGGACGAGGAGGTTTCTCTCTGGGAGTTCATCTACGAGTTAGTCAGCCTCAATTACGGTTACTTTTGAATTTCTCCCATTGATTCTTTGCAGGATGGTTTGCAAAAAAGAACGATTCGACGAGGTCGGAGTGGATCTGTTCGAGCGGTACCTGAGAAATAATGAGCTCCCGTTCTCGGCGCAGGAAATTTTTGATTAGTGAGTTATCTGCAAAGATGTAAACAAAGAACGAATGTCAAGTTGAAACTGCAAAAACTGAAATTTGAGACTCATAAACAAATTGTTCTCGTTTCAGCTACACTGAGACTATGGAGCCGTGCCTCTACAAAGCGGATCTCGACGCAGAAAAGATTCTGGATCTCTACAAACAGCTGGAGATTGAAGTCACCCCTCACGTCGAACAGTTTCTCGAAATGCGCTGTGGGGCTGGAATTCGTATCGACAAGAATCGATGTCTCGTGCAGTACACTATCTTTGCTGCCCCGAAAAACAAGCGGAGGCAGACAACCGACGGAATTGCGCCGAAGAAAAACCGAGAGGAGGAAAAAGAAGAGGAGGAGGAGGACGACGAGTCTGAGGAGCCGATACGCAAAAAGATCAAAACTTGGCCAAGTCCGGCGAAGAATAAGTCGGACAGATCTGTTCCGAACAGCGCCTCGAAACGATCTTCTCCGGTTATCGATAGAGAATCTTTCCTCGAGAAAGTGTCCAAGAAAATGCAGCCTCCTCGCGACAAGAATCTGCAGCCGCTGCCCTGGGCAGTTCCTGAAAACGTTGACAAAGTCATCTGGAAATACTTGCGTTACAATTTCGACACGGTAACCGCCGAGAACATAATTTCTGGAGAGTTCTGGGAGGATCTCTTCCGGAATCGAGTTATGCCCTTCAAATCTGTCGGTGTTTTGACACGTCACTTTCGAGCCACTCTTGTGCACAAGCTGTGGGAGCAAAAAATGGATCCTTCCGTCAAAATGAAGCTTCTCATGGATCTTCGTGTTCCGGTTAATCGGAAGCAACGACGATGGCTTCTGGAGGAAGAGGGAATCGAAGTGACGACTACCGGAGACGATTTGGTATCGTCTTGGGAAGGAATGGAAAAAGAAGAGCGCGAGAAAATAGTCGTGGAGACACCGAGAAGAGAGCTCCCGCCGCGGGCTCAGTCGCCGCCAAAAATGAAGATCAACACGTGGATTCCGAGACCGCAACGATCCGTCACCTCACTGGTCGATGATTTCGAAAACTTTTCGTGCGTTCCCAGTGATCAAAACTCGTCAAGTAGCCGAACTCACTCCGTCGCACCCAGCCGAAGCCAATCTGTTCTCGCGAACGGAAACGATCCGGATGACATAACGGCGCTCGCGAAAAAAGAAAAAAGAACGCCGTTCACCCGCGCAGACGACTTGTTCGCATGGCGATACATCGCTCAGGAAATGTACGACCAAAATGCGCAAAGAGTCACCAATCCCAACATGGTTCAGCCGAAAGGGCGTATGTTCTGGGACGATTTCATCCGCAAAACCAACTCGCCCAAAACGGCCAGCAACTGGTGTTCGCAGTGAGTTTTGACCCGTCGCCGTGTGCTCAAGCCTAATATGAAACTCTTAATGATCATAATTTTCAGTTTCCGCAAAAAGATGTGTCCGACACTTCACGAAGCTAATCTCTCGAGAGAGGTGAAACTCGCTCTCTACGTCCAGCTGGACATTCCTGTCGGCGAAGATACTCTGCCGATCCTCGAGAATAGATGCAATGCGAAGATCAATCTCGGGAGCGAAAGACGTGTTCACAGCTGGCGATTCCTCGGTAATTGTGATTTTCGCGAACAGACTGAACCGCTCGTCAACGAGGACGAGGAGACCGACGGAGAATCGAGTGCGACGGCTCTACAAGCGGCTTTCGAGACAAGTGCGTCGCCGAAAGAAAGGGAGAGCGCAGAGGAGCTGGCGGGACCGTCCAGTTATGCTCCCGCTCCGCACAGTGATCAAAGGAAACGAAAAAGTGAGGAGGAGGATCACCAGAAGGTGAAAAGAAGAAGTCTGAAACTGGCAGATATGAGCACGGACGAGATTGAAGTCATCGATAAACTCCGAGCACCATCACGATCCGCGCAGAAGTCGCCACCATCGGGAAAGGATCGTTCGGGCTTTCTGAGAAAGAGCGACTTGCCTCCGCCGAAGAAGAAAACATTCTCCCCATCGCCATCGCCGTCGCCTCCGCCTCCACCACAACCACCACAAAGAAGAAAAGCGCCACTCCGTGAGACGCTCGAGCCAGAGGAAAACATCCAGTGGAGTCGTGACGACACTATCGATCAGATCAGTCACGAAGGTGATCGAACGGTGGTGTCAAATCCACTGGATTTGAAGGCCATCGACGGATTCTTCATGAGCACCCACGATCTTTTGGCCGCCATTCAGACTATTCTCGCCGAGCAAGACGACAATGGACTCGAATTGATGAACGAGGCGGTTGCAAAGGCGTTCGAGAGGAAGCCCGGAGAGCAGGTAAGCATTCCTCCATCAGAATCTTGAAGTCTCATTTCAAATTCAGAAGTGTAATCGAGAAAGCGTGGCTCGCCATAGCCTGTCAGCGCCGATCGACAAGATTCGCGGACACTTTCGACACTCGCTCTCCGCCCGACAGAAGGAAATGATTGTGAAGACGACCGAGTTCTGCGAGAATCAGGCCGTCTTCCGAAAACGCGTCTCTGCGATGACCGATGCGCTCTCCACGCGACTCAGCAAGATCAAACCTCCCGCCGCGCCGTGGGATTGCGAAGATGAATAGCGAATAGTCTTCACTTGTTCCCTCTTTCATAATCTCCATCCCCCGTTTGCCATCGTTGTTCCTTTTCTTTCGTAAGTAACTCTTGTCTTCAATTCAAAGATAATCTCTTCTTTCTTTCGTTTCTGTGCCCGTCTCTCTTTCACTTTCTCCCCCCGAAAACATTCTAGAGCCATTCCCCCCGTTTTCTCCCCCCTCTTCTTTCCTTCTCCCCGTCGCCACAAAACCCCCCAAACGCTTGTAATTTTACCGATAAACATGGGTAGCTCGTCTTTTTCATTACCACATTCCACAGGAACAGTACAATCAAAATATCGACAAAAAGTTCTTGACTTTTCTCATATCGAAAGTATTTGAATAACTCTGAGATTTCGAATTGATCCAAAAGTATTGCTACTTGAGTATGAATGGCGGCTTCACTTATCCTAGAATACGTGCGTTTCGTCGTCAAATCTCCAGAAGGCGAAATGACTCGCGATGTGCTCAATGAGCACCGGCGGGCTCACCAAGCTCCGACTGATGAGATCCCAGAACTGTAGATTGGAGTGCCATCTCCAAACTTTCCTCGAAGTTCCACCCTTTTCACCATTTTTTTCAAATTTTTGAACTGCCGCGCGACACAATGTTGATTTTCGTCGTGAGACCTGCGCAAAAAACCAAGCGTGCGCCTTTAAACTAACTTTTATTTTATAAAAATTTTTGAACCTATTTCACCGATTTCTGACCCTATCCCACAATTTTCTGTCTAATTTTCATTTTTTCTCCGTAAATGCTTCAGAATTACCTTTCACAAAATTTGAACCCAAACAATTTTCGATACTTCCGGAAAATAAATATAAAAAGTTTGAACCAGAATGCTTGAACTTTTGATTTATGTCGTCGAGATTTGAATATCCCGCCAGTTTCAAACTTGTTCGAAGACTAATCGTTGCTGACGCGCAATTCGCGCGCACCGGTGCTTTTTTGGTGTCTGCCTGGCTGCAGCTGGACTGCTCTTCTCGGCGCGCGCGCGCACACACACACACACACCCTCCTCGGTCCAGTTTTCCCTTCCTTTCCCTGTGTTTGTTGTGTTTTTACGTTCACCCTGTTGCGAAATAAGTTTTCCATCGATTTCAAAAGCTTTCAAATCGAAAAATTCGCACTTATTGTCAGCCTAAATTTCAGAACTCTCCTCAACTTTCCGTAGCTTTATGCTGACGGATCGATATGACTTTCCAGCCGGATTCACAAGAATTGGGACAGGTTCGCATTTTTTTTTTCTCCAGAAAAGTAGCGGAACAAGAGGATTCAGAGCTCTGGCTCGAAAAATTTGCATAATTTGCATTGTCGAAAATAATTGTTTTTTCGAAAGAAATTTTGTTGTGAATTCTTATGAAATTAAACATTTTTTGTAGTTTCAACCAGTTCCTAATGCTTTTCCAGTTTGAAAACCCATGGAAAAACCGGTTCCTAGCGACTCTCGGAAATCGATAACTCTTTCAGGTCATCCAGCTTCTCCAGCACTCCCAGTCCACTGACCGAGATGTGCAACGATCTGTTCAGCAGCAGCTCGTTCTGCTCAACGAGCACAACCAATTCTGCTGCTATCTTGTCTACATCCTCAGCGAAATGAAGCAGGTGATTGATGCCACGAGCAGGTCGCTGGCCGGTCTCCTTTTGAAGAACAACATCCGCGCCAAATGGAACAAGTACCCGACCGACGTCAAGTTCTTCGTCAGAACGACTTGCCTCAAGAGCATCGGAGATCAGGAGCCCCTCATCCGAGCCACCGTCGGAATCATCGTGACGACGATCGTCATGGAGGAAAACATGTGCGACTGGCCGGATCTGCTGAATACGCTGTCGAATCTGCTCATGCAGCAGGACGAGCTACTGCAGGAGGGAGCTCTTGGAGCTCTTCAGAAAGTTTTCGAAGACTCTGCTGATCGATACGAGTCGGAGTATCTGCGGCCGATCATGCCGAAAATCCTCATCTTCTTCGAGCATCATCAGGCAAAGATGCGCGCTCTGGCGATGAACTGTGTGAATTGCATCCTCATGGTTAACAACGATCCGATTGACTTCGCCATCGATCAGTTCCTCACTTCGCTCTTCGCTCGTCACAACGACAACGATGAGGAAGTGCAGAAACAGCTGTGCCGCTCGCTGACGCTCCTGCTCGACACTCACATTGAGAAAATGATGCCGCATTTGCCGAACGTCATCGAGTACATCATCAGAAAGACGCAGGATCCGAACGAGGCGATCGCTCTCGAGGCGTGCGAGTTCTGGCTGTCGATTGCCGAAAACAACGAGATATGCCGCTCGATGGTCTCTCCGCATCTTGACAAACTCATCCCGGTTCTTCTCAGCTGCATGAAATACTCTGAGAATGACCCGGCACTCAAAGCGAACGAAGAGGATAGCTCGGTGCCCGATCGGGACGAGGACATCCGCCCTCGTTTCCATAAGGCGAAGCAGCACGGAATGGGAGGTTTGGAAGAAGACGAAGACGAGGAAGAGGACGATGACGACGATGGAGGCGGCGACTGGAACATCAGACGCTGCTCGGCGGCCTCGCTGGACGTGCTTGCTTCGATCTTCGGAAAGGATCTTCTCGATAAGCTCTTCCCGCTTCTTATAGCCACCCTTCCCAACGAGGATTGGCTCGTTAAAGAGTCTGGAATCCTGGCCCTCGGAGCCATCGCCGAGGGGTGCATGGAAGGTGTCGTGCCACATCTCGCAGAGCTGATCCCTTTCATGGTTAACATGATGTACGATAAAAAGCCGCTTGTTCGTTCGATCACTTGCTGGACACTATCAAGATACAGCTCACACATAGTGTCCGATGAGAACTTCAAGGAGCGCTTCTTCAAGGATGTTCTTGGACAGCTTCTCCGATGCTCTCTGGATACCAACAAGAAAGTACAAGAGGCTGCGTGCTCCGCGTTTGCGACATTGGAAGAGGAGGCCGGAGAACAGCTCGTCCCGTATCTCGGAGAGATTCTCGCTCAGCTCGTCCGAGCTTTCGAGTGCTACCAGGCGAAGAACCTCTTGATCCTCTACGATGCCATCGGAACACTCGCGAACTCCGTCGGGGAGGCGCTCAGTGAGCCCCAGTACGTTCAGTTGCTGATGCCTCCACTGATGGCCAAGTGGGAGCGACTCAGCGACGAAGACAAGGAACTCTTCCCTCTTCTTGAGTGCATATCGGCGATCGTCTCTGCGATGGGTCATTCGTTTATCCCTTACATCCAGCCGGTTTTCGTCAGATGCTGTGTGCTCATCGAGAAGTGTATTCAACAGAATCAGCAACATCAAATAGCTCCTGACCAAGTCGAGGCCCCGGAGACCGACTTCATCATCGTCGCCCTCGATTTGCTTTCCGGTCTCGCCGAGTCGCTCCCGGAGCACATGGAAGTTCTCGTGGCCAACAGCAAGCTGGTCGAGCTGATGATTTTCTGCGCAATGGATAACACAATGGACGTCCGTCAGTCTTGTTTCGCCCTTCTCGGAGATCTAACGAAGGCCTGTCCGGATCGAGTTTTGCCGAGCAGCAGTAAGTGCTTCTTCTCCTTCAGATCTTCCAAATAGCGATTCAAACGAAATTCCAGAACTATTCCTGCTTGCAGGCAACTTCATCTACTTCCTTGCTCAAAATCTGGATCCAACGAAGGTCAGTGTGTGCAACAATGCGATATGGGCTCTGGGAGAGTTGGCTCTCAAGCTGGGACCAGCCATGAAGCCCTATGTGACCCCGCTCATCGAACCTCTGATTACCGTGATCAATTGCAATCAAAACATGCAGAGAACTCTTCTCGAAAACACAGGTAATCTAAATCCGAGCTTCTTTCTACTAGAACTTCTTTTCAGCCATAACTATTGGGCGCCTCGGACAACATTGCGCTGAGGAAATGGCTCCTCACATCGGACGGTTCATCAGACCCGCTTGCTATTCTCTCCGTAGCATCAAAGACAACGCAGAGAAGGAGAGCGCTTTCGTTGGCCTGTGCCAAATGATCAACCTTAATCCTATCGGGGTTCTCAATGACTTCATTTTCTGGTGCGATGCGATTGCTTCGTGGGCACAGCCAACCGAACTGCTCAAGGGGATGTTCTCGCAGGTTTGTGTATCAAATGAAACGATTATTCAAATTCCTGACCTTTTCCAGATCCTCAGCTCGTTCAAAGGACAAGTGGGCGAGTTTCACTGGAACAATTTTATCGTTCAACTGCCGCCGCCACTCCGTGAACGGCTCGCGCAGTTTTACCAGATTTAACACTAAGCTCTCGCCCAACTTCCGTCAGCTCCCAAAACACTCCAACCCACTCAAATTCCAAGGGGGAGGACAAAACCAAGGGCAAACATATCATCACGCAAATCCTACCTCCTTTTTGGATCTCGAAGAGAGCTTTCAACCTCAAAACAATGCGGGGTGATACGTTACGGGTAATTGCAACCTTTCGGGTCTTACCCTTTTGCATCTCAGGTTTTGTCTTTCCGCGGGTTTTGAGACGGTCTCTCAACGCTCCCTTTCTCATCATCCTCCTCAGTTCACTCCCCCTTCTCGTCCCACGTTTTAGAAGCACCCTCCTTCAACTGAAGTCAGGTGCCCCTTTTCACCTTTTTGTCTCTCTCTCTCTCTTTAACTTATTTGTGTTGTTTTTTGTCGATTCTCCCACATATTCCACACCCATCGCATTTTTTAATCTCGATGAGTGTATTGTCTACCCAATTTTTGTGTTCTCTCTGTTGTCCGTCTGTCTCATTCCCTTTTTTTTCTCGCAGTGTTGTTTCAACTCTTCGTTTCTCTCCCACGTTAGCCCAGTTGTATACACGTTGTCCCCTCGTCCTTTGTTGTGTCCTGTCCATTTATCTCCGTTTTTTTTGTCCTCTGAACGAAAAGTGGTTCGCTATTTATACAATTTTCGTTTATTTTGACTTTTGCATGCTCAATGGGAAGAGTAGGGAAATAGACTTCTGGAGAATCAGAATGGCAAACAACGGGGAAAAGTTGAGGCACATATCGAAATCAGTTTGAAAAAACGAAAGAATATCATTCTCGTTTAATTCTTCCGGTGAATCAATATGATCCATAGGACATTGGAAATTGTCGGGATGACGTCGTCGATTCTAAACGCTCACCGTGTCCGGCGCCATCCACCAGTAGAAAAAACCAATCAGATTGATGCCCAGGGAAGTGAAGGCGAAGATGATCAGGAAGAAGACGAGGAAGATCCTTTCAAGCAGCGCCGCCAGCCAGTCGTACTCGATTTCGGCCAGATTCCGGGCGGTACGCGGAGACACTGGCACTGAAAACGAGAAATAACACTGCAGTTCGTGAGAGAAGCTAGAGAGAACGGGAAAGTGAAGAGACCCAGAAGGAAAGGGAGACAGTACCGTCGATGTTCCGATACATCATACTGTCGAAACTGCCGCACGTGGAGGCTTTGTGCAGTCGCGTGGGCCGTTGCAGAGCCGGAGTGGGCGTGGTCTCGAGCTCGAGCAGAGAGACGTCCTGGTCGTCGTCCTCGGAGGCCAGCGTGGGCACTCCGCCCACCATGGCGACGATGCCGGAGTCGCTGATGCACGTGACGTCCTTGTTGATGGTGCACCGCTTGCCGCCGCTTCCCGTGTCGATGAGCTTCTCCGGAGTGAGCACTTCGTTGAACTTGGACGAGTTTTGAGACGTCTGAACGTCCTAGGAATGAGAAACGGATTCGAAAACGGAAACTAGTCTAAAGGGGGGAATCGCAGGCGACTGGATGGCTCGGGCTCACCTTCCGCAGCGCCTGCTCCCTGGCCAACTTGTAGACTCTGGTCCAGAGACTCTGCTTCCTGCCCATCTGCTGTCTCCGCAACTTTTCCTCTCTTGCCTTCTGCGCGTACGCCTGCTTCATGATCAACGGCATCTCCATCCGGATGAACCGATTCACGGCGCGCGCGATGTTCATCAGATTCTTCGACGGCGGATTGCCGATGTTGCCCTGCTTCTGCACATAGATCACGATGGACGAGCAGATGGTCGAGAACGAGATGAGCAGAATCATCGAGGTGTAGAAGAGGCCGATGAGCGGAATGAACGACGACGTCGACGGCATCTTGTCGGACACCATGAAGATCAGAATCGACATCGAGAGCAGCGTCGTGATGCCCAGAGTGATCTTCTCCTCGCGCGGTTCGTTGATCGACGATGTGCTGAGATCAGAACGGATCCTCTGGGATCAAGGATCGGAGAGGGACCCACCTGAAGAATCCGATGATCGAAATGAACGTGATGATCGAGGTGGGAATGATCAGGTTGATGATGTAATACAGTGGTTTCCGTTGAATCGAGAGACGAAACTCGAGCAGAGTGTAGTTGTTGGGACAGCAGTCGTACTTGTTCTCGTGTCGCACCACTGGAATCAGTTCAAGATCAGTGAGCCCATCGCGACTCAATGAGCACGAACCACTCGTGGAGAGCACGTTCCAGCCCTCGTTTTCGATGCAGTTCGTGGTGCCGATGGCGAGTGTCTCATTGAACGCGAAGTAGTCGATCTTCGTGTTGTCGAAGGTCCAACTTCCGAAGAGCAGGCGACACGACTGCAAGGATTGATAGAACCGGCGGACGAGAATGGACGACTACCTGCACATCGAAGGGGAAGAATCGCAAGTTGAGCAGACACGACAGCTTGTAGATGGTCGGATAGAGCAGTTCGATGAACGCGCCGTTGCCCTCGCCCAACGTGGTCACTTTCGCATGCAGCAGCCGCCGGTTCTCGTCGTCTTTCATGACCAGTCTGAACGAGAAAACATGAAAACACGGAAGGCGTTAAAACGAACGAGTTGTAGAGAGTGGTGTCTGGCAGCCAGATGTTGTGGTGCGGAAGCATGATCTCGGTCACATTCCCGAACTTCTCGGGGTCCCAGCCGAGCAGATGATCCGTCCACCGCTCGACGATCCACGCGTTCAGCATCAGGTACTGTTGGGGCTCATTCTGAAAAGGTGCTCTCCAGACTGCGGGCTCCTTTTCAGCACCCACCACAGAGATGATCTGATAGAGCTCCATGGAAAAGTAGACCTGAATCGGCTGTTTCGTCCTCGACGTCGGGATGAGTCCCGGATTGTACTTGGCCAAAATGTGGTTCGAAATCTCATATTGGTCTGGGAACTGATCTAAACTTTCTCATTTCGATTTGGTCGAATGGCTCCCGGTGGGGCTCATTGAGCCCCGCCGAAACGGGAAAAGGATACCTGAACCCTCAACTTTTTCTTCTTCTTCTTCTTCTTTCCGTTTTGCACTGCTCAACCGAGCATGAATGTATAATATAATCGGGGGCTATCCCCCCGGGAAGAGAAGAAAAAGAAGGTGAAAAGTAGTCTCTGGTCAGTTGTAAACACATCACCTGAAGGGGGTCAATGAGATGAGCCCGACAGATAAAACTCTGCGGGCAGCAAACTAGAGTCATTGTGCACGGAGCAAAACTCAAACTACGAGACGAACGCCTGACGAGGAACGGAGGCTCGGGTTTCGCGGCGGGAGCCGCGCTTATCACACTTTTGTGTCAGTCGTCTGCGTCTCCTGTCTGGAACACCGTCTCGTGCGAGACAGTGAGTGAGACGAAGAGACGCAGAGTCGGGATTACTGTAGCTCGCCATCAATTCACAAGTGCACCGCCTTTCGGAAGGCGTCAACAACTTATTGTCAAGCTTGCGGAACGTCATTTCCAGCTATGAATTAGCGATTCTAGAACTTCAAGGGTTCCGTTGACCTTGCTCAATACGAGGCCCAAAGAGCACCACCACCTTCCCCCGCATCTCGTCACTTTTCTTCTCACACACTAGAGGTCTTTTTCTCATTTACATTCGTTTAGTTTGTTACTCTCAAAGGGGGCACGAAATGGATTACGGTGCTCTCACCTGACGAGACGACGAGCGCAATCAGCGAATTGAGCAGCAAAACGGCCGACTCGCGGCCACTCGTCATCAATCCCTATCGCACTGAAAACTCGACAATCACGAAGAGCACGAGGAGATTGAATTAGAAATGGAGCGAAGAAGAAGAAGAAGAAAAAGGGTCCAGAGGAGGAGAAATGAGTCAGACGGCGATTGTTTTCGTTTCCTCTCTCTCTCTCTCTCCGTTCAATTGGACCCACCACAGATTTTCGAATGAATTTTTGAATGTTTTCAGCGACACTCTGAAAAAGGTATATAGACGAAAAGAAGAAAAATGAGGTGAATGCGACAGAAGCGCGTCGAAAAGCAGAAAAAAGAAAACGGAAATACTTCACTCTTTCTCAGTCACCCTGGAGCAAGAAGAAGAAGAAGAAGAAATGTGTGAGAAGGAGCAGGCCGGCCCCGCCCGGAAATACATTTGATTTGGACCATAAAATACGAGCACGGGAAACTTATACACATATATTCTCTCATTCCTCTTTTTTTTCTCTCATTTCCACCCTTGTGCTCATGGAGCTGGAATCGCGCGAGGGACTAGAAAACGCACAGGGGGGGGGGGGGGGGAGGGGAGAAAGTTCGGCCGTCGTTCTCCTTTTTCGCGTGTCTCTGGAATTTCTTCATGGCTCATTGATAATGCAGAAAAAAAGCGAAGGCGGAGCAGACGAAAAACAAAAAGTTCGTTTTGGAGACGGGAAGTAATTGGATGAAGGTTCGAAGAAGATGAAGAAGAAATGAACGGATAAAGGGAAGAAGGGGGAATTGTGATGGAGAGTCGACGAGGAAAGGTGCTTGCTCTTCCGAATCTGAACGACAATCTTCGGTGGATTCGCGGCAAGAATGGAGCACTTCTGTTGAACTAAGTCTCGACAAAACAACTTCAGATGACCCGTTTTCCTTCTTCTCTTCTTTGGTCTTCTTCTTCACATTGGCTCCGCCCACTTTTTTCACTTCACTTGAGAGTGTCAGCTGCAGGCAAACGACGCAGGGCCGAGTTGAATTTCCGTTCCGGAGGCGGCCGCAAAACCAGCCACCTCCCCTCCCTAAAAATTGCTTCTCCTCCTCCTCGCCTCGTTACATTTTCAGAAGACCTATGGAAATATGTAATTGGTCGTAAACGGGGGCATGCTCGGAGGCCCCGTCTCGGCTCTTGTCCCCCCTCTCTCCCCGTTAATCACCTTTTGCCCTCGCCTTGTTTATTGCCTCTCCCTTTTTGATCTCGCGCGCCGTTTTCCCGGAATGCCTTCTGAAACATATCGGTCCGAGGGGAGTCGTCAAAAATCGAGCCGCCGCGCGAGAACATATGTACATGAAAGCACACCAAAAAACGGGTCGGAAGTGGATGAGAGAGAGAGACTGAAAAAAAAGAAGAAGAAGGAGGAAATCAAAAACAACGGGTGGAATGAGAATGGAGGAAAACAATGGACATTTATACTGGCGAGATGGACGAGCGAAAGCTAGGCCAACCCGGAGGAGAGACATCGAACAAGTTCGAGAAGAAACAGAGTTTCCGCGTGGATCGTCATCCACGTCACGTCGGAGAGGGTCGCTATAAAAGGAGCGAAAAGCGGCGAATCGCAATCAATCGGTCTCTTTCTCGACAGTCCGGAAAAAACGAAGATGTCGTTCGCCAAGAGCTTCTACGCCGATCAGAAACCCGTCGAGAAGCCGTCGCAAGAGACTAGTGAGCAGCCTCGACTCGATCAATTTCAGAATGGGCCTTCTCTCCCTTTCCAGCCTCCCCGGTCGCCGCCTCGATTCCAGTGTCGACTCCGATCGCCGAGGACGCGTTGACTCCGGCCCAGATCCAGGAGGCCATCCGCATCTACCGGTCGGTGCTCTCCTCGTCGGCTCCGGCCTCTCCGGTCCGTCACTCGGCTCCTGTCGCGGCTCCCGAACGTCCGGCTGTTCACTCGAACTATTACGGCGGCGGTCCGACCGACATTCCGCAGTCCTACTTGCTCAACTACGCGACCTCTTCGCCGTCTCGTGCTCCACCAGCTCCGGTGGCTCCAGTGGCTCCGGCGTCTCCGCAAATCGGAGATTTCACCGAAGAGCAACTCCTCGCTCGTCTCCAAAGTCTAAAGATTCAACAGGCGCAGGCGGCGGAAGCCTCCGCTTCTCCCGCCTCGGCTCCCGTTGAGCCGACCTACGTGGCTCCGGCCAAAGCGGCTCCGAAGAAGGATCCGGTGGCTCGAAGAATGTATGATGACGAGGAGTCGGGATACTGTTTCAACCGTCCGAAGAACACTGGTGGCGTGCAGGAGGAGGAGGTGCCGGAGGCTCACATCGTCACTCCAGTCCAGCACGAGCCGGTCCACGTGGCTCCGTCGATTCCGGCTCCGATTCCGACTAATTACTCGAAGGTGATCTCGGGGGTGAGTTGGAGAAAAATCAGAGAACTTGTCAGGATCTGAATATTTCAGGCTTCTGAGTACATCGGAATGGCCAACGACAACAAGTTCATCTATGACGCTCAGAAGGCGTTGCCCGCCTCGTACGCGAACAACGCCCCGTACACTCTGGTGAACGCCGTCCCGCAGCCTCACTTCTCTCGTCCTGAAGAACCCGAAGAGCAGCACGGCACGACGACCACCGAAGACGTCACTCAGGTGCCGGCTTCTCCGGCAGTCACCTCCAGATTCCGGGGACTGATCAAGAACGCGCAGACGCCTGTCCAGGCGACTGCTCCCATCGTCGTCGAGCGTGTCGCCGAGCAGCCAGTCAACTACAACAACTACGGAGCATTCATGCCGGTCAACCAGATGTCGATGGAATCGGAATATCAGCTGCCGGTGCTGAACGACCTCGCCTCGTGCATCGAACACTATTGAATAGTCTCTCTGATGAACTCGCCAAGATGCCGTTTGAATTGTAATCCGCATTTCGCTCAAGACAAAGTAAAGTAATAAAGAGGATTTTTGGTAGACGTTCATTGCTCTTGATGTACAAAAAGAAGTGTTGATTTCGTTTCGACGGGGATCGGCTCTCTTAGGCTCTCTTGGGCTGTTCGTTGAGGAGGGCGGAGGGTCTGGCGAAGGCACGTGGCTGGCTGTCGGCCTCCTTGTTCTTGTTGGATCCCCACGCCCAGACGGTCGGGTAGGCGGCGGCGGCGACGTACGGAGAGTAGACGGACGGGTAGACGGAAGGCACGTAGGCCGCCGAGTAGGCCGGAACGACCACTTGTCCCTGGGCTCCGAGGAGCATGGCGCAGAGGAGGAAGACGGCGGCGGAGCTGAAGAGAGGAAGAAGACGTTGAGGAGGGAGGCGGTTCGGAGAGACTTACCACTTGGCGAACATGTTGAGACGAGAGAAGGACTTGCGAGAGCCGATGTCTTGTCTCGACGAATCTTCGCCCTTTTATACCAGAGCAGAAACATCAAAAAACCAAGCGCTACAAACCTGTTCGTGCCGTTTTTCATGTGCTACTATATTTATTCAAGTAGGTTGGCACATGCGTACGTCTTTGGCGGTTCGCCGTGCTAAAAAGTATAATCGGTAGGAGGCGGCAACAAATATTGACGTTCCTTTTGCACCCCACAGTCTCTTCTCGCTCCCCTTATGTCGGTCGGTACATGCAAACAGAGCCAATGATCAACAATGTTACAACTTGGTGTCGTGTGCATAGATCGAACGAACCGGATCGGGAAGAAGATCCACGGTCTGGGATGGTATAAAAGGGCGAAGATTCGTCGAGACAAGACATCGGCTCTCGCAAGTCCTTCTCTCGTCTTAACATGTTCGCCAAGTGGTAAGTCTCTCCGAACCGCCTCCCTCCTCAACGTCTTCTTCCTCTTTTCAGCTCCGCCGCCGTCTTCCTCCTCTGCGCCATGCTCCTCGGAGCCCAGGGACAAGTGGTCGTCCCGGCCTACTCGGCGGCCTACGTGCCTTCCGTCTACCCGTCCGTCTACTCTCCGTACGTCGCCGCCGCCGCCTACCCGACCGTCTGGGCGTGGGGATCCAACAAGAACAAGGAGGCCGACAGCCAGCCACGTGCCTTCGCCAGACCCTCCGCCCTCCTCAACGAACAGCCCAAGAGCGCCTAAGAGAGCCGATCCCCGTCGAAACGAAACCAACACTTCTTTTTGTACATCCGATACGAAATCGATTGAGCAATAAAAAATCTGTCTTGCCCAAAAAAAAGGAACAGTTTTATCTCTCATCCAGCTCCGAGAGCTCAGGTCACAGTTCATCAAGTACAGTTCATTTCGGCATTTCCACTCAGTCTTTCAAAGAGACCTTCTGTCCGTAGAACGAGAATCCCAGCACTTCCACTTCCGGTCGTTTCTCGGAAACAATCGGACACTTCAAGTCGATCACGAATCTTTTCTTGTTGATGAGCATCTCGAGGTGCATGTCTTCTTCGAAAACCGTCATTCCAGAAGACTCCGCCGGACTCACCCTGATCGGATTCGTTTTGATCCATTCATGAGTCGTCCCTGCTGAAATACAAGAACAAATTTAGCAGAATGACTCAAAAACTGACCAGTTTTCAGAGTGAGAGCTCTCATCGACCTCTTCTGAGCCTCTTGCGAGTGCGCAGTAGTTGCCGTGTTCGGTGGATGTTGAGGCGTCAAATGCACCGACTGGTTGGCTCCCGTGTTGTACAGGTAGACAGAGTTAGGAGCAATCAACTTGCTCGGCGGATCAGAGCTCTTCCTCAAATGCCTGTGTGTCTTCTCGCTCTTCTTCAGAGTGTTCGGATCCATTCTTGCATTCTTCTCGGTTCGCAGAGCCGTCAGAGCATCCATCAGCTGCTCCGGATTCACAACTTTCAACTCGGACGACTTTTTCAGGAGCTTGTGACGTTTCGAACGAGACCTCGCTTTTTTGAGGAGCATCGGAGCCGGCAAGCCGTCGTCGGCCGCCGGAGTCATGCTCAAAGAAGACGTGTCAGTTTCCGTGGGCGCAGGAGTCATCTGGGAGACGAGGGAACGGTTCGTGGATTCAGCCGTTCGCATCGGAGAGGCGAGCGACGGCTGAATCGATTCAGATGACAGGTTCGAAGTGCTCGTGGCTGGAACGGAAGTAGTTCTCGAGTCGGCGGATGTCGACGAAAACGAGGCTGTCGATCTTTTCTCGAAGGAACTCGCTGGAGTCGTCAGCTCATCGGCGGATTGTGTCTGAGAAGAGGTGATCAGCGAAGGAGTGCACGAGGATTCCGAGTTCGGCGGAGGAGCTGTCACCAAACTCCTCTTCTTCTTCTTCTTTATCTGTTCATCGAACAGTTTGGAAACGTCGAACTTCACCTCTCGATACTTGCTCACTTCTTCACCGAACGAGCCCATCTCTTGCTTCCACACGTCCGACATTTCGGCCGATGCGGAGTGAGACACAACAAAACTGGAATGAGGTCGGTAAGGAGAAGATCTCTGTGAGTAGCTCACCCGATGTTCTTCTCGTCAAAAGAGATTTTCTCCTCGAAGACGGTCGTGCCTGTCGGATCGAAAGTGCTCTTGTTCGACGAGACCAACACCTGCGACTGCACCTCGGACCCTCGGAATCCGATGGTGAAGTGCTCGTCGCGAGTGTACTTCTGTCGGTTGATCGAGATGCTCTCTTTGCAGCCGACACTCAGCCATCCCGTCACCGTCTCCCCCTTCTCTCCCGTGATTCTTGTCTTGCTCACTTCCGAGTACACCTTCTCCTCGCCCACCACAGAGTTTCTGTTTCCCGGACTCTTCTTCACATTCTGCACCGTGTAGATGTAGACGGCCTTCTGCGAGTAGTAGACCCGACACTGGAACTCCTCGTCCCGACCCCCCTCTTCTTGCAGACTGGAAGAAGAACGAGAAGTGCCCACAAGACTCGCCTCGACCATTCCCTCGTAGTGTTTCTCGTGATCATCAAGTGAGTGCTTCTCCGAAGTGATCAAGATCTTCGTGACGAACTGAACAACACGTCTCGAACTGACTCCGGTCACATGTTGCTCCGTGAATATGTAAAGTGGAGACTTCAGAGCGATGAACTCGGGAACAGTGTCGGAAGAGACGAGACGACTGGACGAACGAAGGCGCGGACGACTTCTGGAACGGCTTCTGGAGCGAGACGGGCGCAGATCCACGTTTCCGTTTTCCTGCTGCATTTTCTGAAATTCTCTGGAACTTTTCGGCACTGATGCTCTTCCACGTACCGTTGAAATCTTGTTAATTCGAGGAAAAGAAAGTGAAACCATTTCCCCGGAACACCAGTTGACCTTTTCTCTCTGCCCAGAGAGTCACGTTTTTGAATTGAACTTGTGATTGTTTTGATGTGATCAAACAGAAGCCGAAAGATGTTGAGCGTGTGAAAAGAGAGAAGTGAGGGAGGGCGGCGAACGTCAATATTTGCGGCGAATTACTTTTTAGCTGCCGACACATGTGCCAACTCTTGAACAAATACAGTAGCGGCGTGAATAAGTTGGAGAGCAGAGAACTGGTTTCACAGTTTTTGTGTCTTCTGCTCTGGTATAAAAGGGCGAAGATTCGTCGAGACAAGACATCGGCTCTCGCAAGTCCTTCTCTCGTCTCAACATGTTCGCCAAGTGGTAAGTCTCTCCGAACCGCCTCCCTCCTCAACGTCTTCTTCCTCTTTTCAGCTCCGCCGCCGTCTTCCTCCTCTGCGCCATGCTCCTCGGAGCCCAGGGACAAGTGGTCGTTCCGGCCTACTCGGCGGCCTACGTGCCTTCCGTCTACCCGTCCGTCTACTCTCCGTACGTCGCCGCCGCCGCCTACCCGACCGTCTGGGCGTGGGGATCCAACAAGAACAAGGAGGCCGACAGCCAGCCACGTGCCTTCGCCAGACCCTCCGCCCTCCTCAACGAGCAGCCCAAGAGCGCCTAAGAGAGCCGATCCCCGTCGAAACGAAACCAACACTTCTTTTTGTACATCAAGAACAATGAAAAGTCTCCCTTGCATCGAAACTCATTCACACATTTGTTTACGGCTCCATGCTCTGCACAAGACGGAAAAAAACAACAAGCCTATCACAAATCACACGAAATGTTATGAAATCCCGTGTCCACATTTCTCATTCGCTTTTCATTCTTCAAATTACTTTTCTCCCAAACATCGGCACCACGCCAGTCTGCAAGAGTCGTGAACGTGCTCACGATCTTCGATGGATCGGCCGGCTCAGGCGGAAGAAAAACACGCCTGGAGCCTTCGGGAGCTTGTTTTTGTTATCGCGCAGCAGGAATAAGGAATTACGGCGAACGGTGAAAGAACACATTAATTATATCCGGGCGGTGATCGGGAAAAGGACACGCAAGGGCATTCCACGAATCAATCCGATGATCAGAAGTTCGGAGGAGAGAACAATCAGAAGTCATTTATTGCGAATACGTTTGCATACCACTGCTAAGGCCGGGGAGAACGACGTCTACGGGTTGTACTCGATGGGCAGGTTCTTGCGACGGACCATTCCGTCTCCCTGGAACCACTCGCGACGGAACTGCTTCGCCGCGCCGTCCGGAGTGTTCGTCCACTCGACAGTGATGCGATCGTTGTTCGTGTCCTCCTGTCCGAAGGCGAACGCGTCGCACGAGACGGCGAGCAGGACGGCCTCCTTGGGGTCGAGCACTCCGCACGGCGGATCCACTCCCAGACGCTTCATGTTCGTCGTCTTGATGCCGTAGCCGATGCGGCGAGCCGACGAGTTGATCACCTTGATGTGGTACGTGTGCTTGTCGTCGTACGGCGCGTTGAACACGATCTTCGCGTTCGGCTGCGTCTGGATGTCGCCGGGCGGGACGGATTGGGCCATGTCGCTTGGGATTTGAGTTGTTGTGGTACTCGAATTGACGGAACTCCGGCTATTTAAGCACTTTTAATCAGTTCAAAGGATCTTAGGTGCTCCAGATCTTCGGTTGAGACAGAAAACATCAGTTCACGGTCACGCGCCGAGACGAAAAACGTTCATTATCAGTATCATCATTTCTTCCTTTATCATCCTTGTTCCCACTTGATTTGAGAAACGGTGAGCTGGATGAGAAGACGTTGTGTTCGAGTGGAGTTCTTGCAGACAATCTCCGAATGGCCGAGGAAGGATACGAAGTGATAGGACCCTCCGGCGCGCCGCCACCCGCCGCCATCCCGGCCTTCCCGGTCGCCAGCTCTCCGGGCCCGCCGGCCCCTCACAACCCGCCTCCGCCGCCTCCCGCAGTCAATGTCCCTCCACCAGCGGCCGCTGCTCCCAAAGAGGCAAAGTCGAGCCACTCGAAGGCGTCGAAGGTGTCGAAGATCGAGAAGAAGACGAAGAGCACCATGTCGTCAAGAATCGAAGATCCGGAGAGTGTGATGGAGGATCCGGACGGCGAGCACGGCATCAATCAGCGGCCGAACACGTGCGACGTCGTGCAGATGGCCTTCACCCTTTTCGCGATCATCTTCGTCGTCGGCGCTTCGATTCCGGTGCTGCTGGCGTCGTCGGGAGTCAGCGAGATCCAGTGGATCCGGGATTCACTGATTGCCAATAACACGGCGCCAAAATGAACGATGCTTATTTCTAGATGAAACTTTCTCTCTGTCAATCTCTATTCTCGTTTCTTCTCCTTCTTCTTTTGCTCTTTTTCAGATTCTCGTTTTCAGACCAGACCGACTCGGAGTTCCGAGACACTGCTCCTCTATTTTCAGAATTCCCATTCCGGACAACGTGACGACGTGTCGAGAGAATTCGATTTGCTCCCACGCGTCTTTTTTCCCCGATTCGTTCCACATGAGCATAAATCTGGTGTGCTCGGCGAGCCCACGAGCCCGAGATTCCGAGGGAAAAGTTAATTATAAGCCCTACTCGGTCGCCATTTCTATACGAAAACACATGTGAAAAAGCATGTCTAGTGCACCTGACAAACTTGTTTTCGTCGCGTTGTCTTGGTGGCGCCTCGGCTCACGACACCGCCCCAGGCTCCGCCCACTTTCTTCTCGAGCCGCTGTGCTCATTCTGATTTCGTCTCTTACGCGTTTGGTTTGATTTGGTGAGCTTTCGAACTGAGCCGAAATGGTGCTTGATGATAACATCGAGATTGTTTCGAAAGTCATCACTTTCTTCTTTCCCTATGACTCTAAGGTGGATGGTAAGGGTTACTGTATGTGTGCTCTTTCGACGGTTGTCTCATTATTCAGAATACCAGTACACCGATTGGTACCCCGGCGACCCTCGTGACTTCACAGAGGGACATCCTCACGGACACGAGACTTGGGGCCACGGGCAGATCGGATGGTGGGAGAAGGACGATCACGGACAGTGGCACTGGTATTGGGAGGATGCGAACGACGGGACGGGGGTCGCCAAGAGCACGAGGATGCCTCGTGTCACCACTTCCACCACGAGATCTCCACTAGCCACTGTGAGTCCTTCAAGCCATCCCCCATAGAGACACTAGCTCGCGAGACTCCGTGACCCAGATCTTTGTTTCCGCCTCTTGACACTGATCTCCCACTTTGGCAGGCTTCCTCCGTCGAAGTGCACGAGGCGTACTCGGACTCTGTGCTCTCCGTCGTGCTCGGCTTCTACGCCCTCCTGCTTCTCGCCGCATTCGCCTCCAACATACTCGTTGCCAATGTGATTAAAAAGTATCGCTGGGTCAGTTCTCTCTCTCTCTCTCGAAATCCAATTTCCTTCTCCAACTCGAGTTGTTCAGGGAATGAAAATGGCGCTGCTTTTCCATCTATGCGTGACTGGCGCGCTTTTGTGTGTCACCAACTCGCTGCACCTGCTCGCGAGCGGATATCACTTACTCAAGAGACAAAAGGTCGGTGTTAAAGGGGAGAAGCAGGTGATTCGGGAGGAGAATAACAAAGGGGTGACCGCACAAACAGGACTACGGTATCCTTCAGAACAGCGCCGTCGTCCTCCAAACGTTCGTCATAGTGGCGTGGATCGACCACGTCATCGGATTCGCCCTCCTCATCTTCGTCATGTACCTCGCCATCTTCTGCTTCAAGTTCTACTGGAACAACAAGTCGAGAAGCGTCGAGTGGGGTCGCTCGTACGTCCTCTACACCGTCATCTCCACGTGGATCATCGCCTTCCTGGTGGCTGGCTTCACCGCCTTCTTCCAGTGCGACTCGCACATCAACCAACAAGATCAGTGCATCAACATCGTGTGCGCCGTGTCGAACGTCTTCTCGGCCGTCTTCACGGAGCTTCTGACAAGAGTCCGCGTCGTCATTCCGATCGTCATCATCCTTCTGATCCTGCTCTCTGTTCGTGTCGGCTCGTCGACGGTCCGGCGAGAGAGTATGGTGAAAGTGGAGGGAGCAGACATTCACGGCGATCGCGAGCTACTTCTGATGTGCTCTTTGGTTTTCGGAATCTATGAGGTAACCGGTCTAATTGCATGTTTTCTCCTCTCGGAAAACCTCTTTCTTCCTTCCAGCTATCAATTATGATCCCCCAACTTCTCATTTATTTCTGCATCTCGCCTCTCCTCTCGATCGGCGCCTGGCATTTCGGAGTTCTTTTCTCGACGCTGGCCACGCCTCTCGCGGTCGTTTCCATCAGCCGAAACACCAGAGACCGCATGTGGCTCCTCTACACTTGCTCCGGAAAACGCAGTGTTCCGCAAGGAAGTTATGCTCACACGGCCAAGAAGTACCACGAGAGTGTGGAGAACGGCAAGAAGCGCAGACCTTCTGGAATGTCGCTGTTCTCGCAGGAGCTCTCGTCGAGCTCTTCCGACAAACTAGCTCAGCGGAAGCTCTCGATGATCGTCGAAGAGCCCGCGAAGCCCTCCACGGAGCAGAAGACAGTGGAGAGTGCTCCTCCGGTTGTCTTCTCCAAGATTCCAAAACTCCCGAACGTCGTCAGGTACCGTAACCCTTCTTCCCCTCCTTCCAGCTCATCCCCCAGTTTCAGAGTTCAATCTGCCGATCAAGTGGCTCGTGGCACCGTCGACTACGAGCTGTCGAAGCGTCGGATGTCGCACGACATGCCTCAAGTCGGCGATACCGATCGCCTCGCCACACTCGTCAACTCGAAGACGCAGCGATTCAGCATGGGCAACATCCGTCCGACGGTCAACATGCACCTCCCCAACCACATATTCGTTCATCACATCCATCACGAAAACAAGGTTCGACCGATGGAGTTGAATCCCAGTGTCACTGTTATTGAGTGAATTGATTTCGCGTATATGAATGTACAAAAACGAATCGGAATAAAACGTTTTCTCAATTCTTCAAGAAAGTCCAAGTGCGTTGCGGCCGCGTCGCGGTCAAAGACACCATTGTATCACTCAAACACGAAGCGACAACGAGGAATTGGTCGAATGGTTAGTAGTAAGATTCGAAGAATCTGACATCATCCGGCCCCGATTCTCTTCTCCCCACCCATCACTCCAAATCAAACAAATCTCCTCTCACGCTACCTTCTGTCATTGCGCATCTTTCAAAATCTTGTCTTGTTGTGAGATGTCTAATAATAGAAAAAATGCCCTTTTTTTGCATCCGATGACGTGTCATTTCCGATCGATGACCGATTCTGATAAATCAGTGCGGCGGTTATGGGCTGCCATCCATAATGCAGTGTTATCTTATCGCTGACTGAACACACCGTTCCGATGGACGGCCATCGGCTGCCGCAGAAGAACGTTCTAGTGTCGTTTCAAGTCGAATGTTTCGATTCTCTCTCAGTCGCTTCCGACTTCTTTTGTCGGCACTGATACTTGTTTTCGTCAAGGTTCATCAGTTTATCGGCCATAAAAACGGCCTCGTGGCGATTCACTTTCACAGTTTGCCATCGATAAAAACGGCAGAAACTGTCGAGAATCGTATCCTTTCATCGCCTGAAATCTCGACAGCTCGCGAGTCTAGACGTTGTTGAATTTCCGAACTCGCGGAGCAACAAGCACAAAGTTCTTTCGGGTTTTGTCACGTGAAAGAGGATTAGAGAGGTGAAAAGTGTAAAAATGAGAGAGATGAGAGCGGTGTGTACTGGCACAAGTTTCGTTTCGACCTCGATCCCTGTCGTCGCACTCGATGGCGCCCATTCGTATCAGTTGACTCTTCTTGTAGGCTCATCGGACTCTTCTTCCCCCGCGCCAGAAGGCATCCTTGTGTCCCCTGACCACAGAACCTGACTGACTTGCCAGCAGTTGAATAGTTCAACTGGCATCTGATGATAGATGTGTTTCTCTTCTCAAAGTTTCGCTCGCTTACTTCTTTCTCACCCTGCCTCTCTTCGTGTTTGTCACACTTTCTATCGATATAGGTGTCATCAGTGTAATCACATTGACTGAACTGTGCGCGCGCTCTCGGGCCTGTTTGTTTACCGCCGTCGGCCCGTATGCCGCCATCACGTCCAGCGGGACATTCGACTTTCACATGCCTCGCTTTCTTCTGTTTTTGTTCCCCACTAGCTTTCTCTGGTTATAGTCACAAGTTTCAGACGAGAATGGAAGGCGAGCTTTCACAAGACAGTGCCTCGAGTGAGGTGTCCAACCCGATTCGAGAACCGTTCAAGAGATCGATGAAGGACGTGCCGCTGACGGACGAGGAGAGGCGGGCGGAGCTGTGGCACATTCTGGATCTGCTGGAGGTGCAGTACCGGAAGACTCTCGATCTGCAGAACCTGTTCATGTCCGTCACCGAGGGACTCATCTTCATCTGGAAGAAACGCGAACCCAAGTCCGAGATGGCGTTGCGCGGACTGCTTCTGATGCTCGAGTACTGTCTGACGCACGTCTTCGATGGACACGAGGTTTTCGAGCGATTCGTCGTCACTCTCGGCTTCCACACGGTGACGTTTTGGAAGTGTGCGATCAAGTTCATTTTCGACTCGGACCTGGGAAAAGGCACCAAATATCGGGACGCTCTTCTCTTTTCGCTCGCTCTTTGCGACGTGAACACGGGAAAAACGAAGGTGAAGGAGTTGTACGCGGCGGTTCCGGGCTTGCGGCGCGCTCTGATGGGCATCAATGCGAAGCAGTTCGGCGAGAGGTACCACCATCTGCAGAAGAAGTTGTCTCGCTTCGGATCTCACAGCTCTCTGTGCAGCGCCTCCAGTGACGACGGCAGAGAGAGCGACCTCGAAGAAAGTGAGTTTTTCCACTTTCGAGACTGCCAAACTCAACGGGAACAAAGCTTTCAGTCCCGTTCAACGTGAACTCGGGAAATCATTCGGAGAGCGAGAACGAGGACGATCCGAAGAAGCCGAGGGCCACTTGGACCGACCCACACTTCCATGTGAGCTGTATTCCCAGAGATCTCATCCTCACTTCTGAACTTCTTCCAGCAACGTGTCATCAACGTGTCGAACGCGCCGCCCGTCTCTCTGAAGCGCGAGAAGACCGGCGATTGGGAGATCAAGCAGGGCTCTGGAGGGCTCGTGGCCTGTGTGGATCCGGTGATGTCGAGAGATCACGAGAACCTCTGGCTGGCCAACCTCGGCATGAACATCAACGACAAAAAGAGCAAGAAGTGAGTGTTCCCATCGAAATCAGAATCGCAGGCTCGTTTCAGACGTGGTTCCGTCTCTTCCATCCCGGAGTCGATTTCCTTCCCGACGACGAACACTCTCGGCTTGCCGCTCATCAAACAGACCATCGCCGACGTCTTCTTCCACGTTTTAGCCGACGACGACATGGACGCGCCGAAGAACGAGAAGCAGAAGAAGGCTCGCGAGGAGATGTCCCTTCTTGGCGTCCTCAACAACTACAATCGCGGCAATTACAAGTTGAATCCAGTCGTCGTGCAGGAAGACGACTACAACGTCTACTACGGAGGCATCAGCAACGGACTTCTCTGGCCGGCGCTGCACAATCTGCCCGAGTACATCGTCAGCGAGTACAACGACGAGAAGATTCTGAAGGCGCACTGGTGTGCCTACGTTCGCGTCAACTACCAGTTCGCCCTCGACGCCGTCCGAAACAGTCGTTCCCAGGACTTCATCTGGATCCACGACTACCATCTGATGCTCGTCGGAAGCATCATGCAGGCTCTGGACAAGAAGCTCGAAGTCGGCTTCTTCCTGCACATCCCGTTCCAGCCGCCCGGCGAGTTCTTCTCCAAATACTACAGCGTCGGCTTTCCCGTCATCCGCGGACTCCTCAAATTCACGAAAGTCGGCTTCCAAACGCATCGCGATCGTGAAAAGTACATCGAGCTCGTGGAGCACTACTTTGGGCAGTCAGCGAGAATTGTGTACGAGGAGAAACTGGACGTGTACCAGGTGACACACGAGATGTGGACGTGCTCGTTCGGAGTGTTCCCGGTGAGCATCAAGAACGACGACTTCCTGAAGTTTGTGGATCTTCCGGAGACTATCAAGCTGAAGGGCGAGATCCGGAAGCGAGTGATGGGGGAGAGCCCACCGGCGGACGGCCGATTCTTCTTCTCTGTCGAGCGATTCGACTACACCAAGGGGATCATGGAAAAGCTGCAGGCCTATCAGCGGTACTACGAACGTCATCCGGACCGAATCGGCAAGGATGTTCTGTACCAGATCGCGGTGACGAACCGAAGAAGTGTCGACACGTATCGCGTCTATCAGGACGAGTGCATCGAGTTGGCCGAGAAGATCAACGAGCTCTTCAAGGACCCGAGCAATCCGAACTGGAAGCCGTTGATCTTCCAGACCGACGGAATGCAGAGAAGCGAACTCGTCGCCGCTTATCTGGCGATGGACATCGGAGTCGTGACGCCGAAGAAAGACGGCATGAACCTGGTGGCGAAGGAGATGCTCGTCTGCAATCCGAAAGCGGGCCTCGTTCTGTCCACAGGCGCCGGATCCGAGATCCAGTTCACGACTGCCGGTCTGTACAAGGAGAACGGCGAGAAGAACTACCACCGAATCTCGAACGTCTTCGACCCGGACACCTACGCCGACGCCTTCTACGGAGCCGCGTTAGAGCCGGAAGACGTGCGCGCGGAGCATGGAAAGAAGTTGAACAACTTCATAATGGCCAATGATATCGAGAGGTGGAGCGCTGCGTTCTTGGATCCCAGCTGGACGAGTGACGTCATCAGACTCACAGAGGTACTAGCTCTTCTCTGAAACTCACTGACCCTCAGTATTTCAGCTCAACACTGTCCTGAACTTCTTCGAGCTCATGATGAAAACACGAAACATCCGCCGGCACATCGTGAACCGCGTGCTCAAAGGAGTCCCGATCCGAGCTCATTACTCGATCTCGCTCCGGAACGCGAAAGACTCACTCGAGCACGCCTGCAAGCCGGGAACTCACACGGCTTTGTTCAAGTCTTCGGACGGATGCGACGACATCGCTCACTTCGAGATCGACAACGAGCTTCTCGAGATCGAGAGAGACCTTCTTTTCATCGACTACGTGCAGAGCGAAGACGCCGACAACGTGGAGCAGTTCGTGGAAGTGAGTGATAGCTTTATTACGTTCTCAAATCCTACTAATCGTCTCCACGAGTGTCTCGTTTCCAATCGCAAGCTCATCGGAGAGCACAACCGTCTCGTTGTGCGCTTTCCGATGCTCCAGTCCGTGTCCCTTTCTCATTTTCTTGTTGTGTTGCCGATGCGACGTCTTTTGCGTGACGACGGATTCCGATTCAAAGTGAATCTCCGGAAGATTGAACGGCTTGCACTTCTTGCGATACTGCCGACAAGCAAAGTGTTTCCGGTACTTGGCCGCGCAGATCTTCTGGAAGTTCAGGCACTGCTCCAACGGACTCACTTGAGTCTGGTTGCTCTGAAATAAGAAGTTCGTTGAGCTCGCTCAGGACACCTCTGGCTCACCGCGACAATTGTGGAGTTGTTGTTGTTGAGCTCGATGTCAGTGAGATTGAACTTCTTGCAATACTTGCGGAAAGTCTTGCAACTGTAGTGTCTCTTGTACTTCTGACTGCACTTCTTCTGATGCTTCAAGCATTCCTCGGCGCTCTTCGGAATCCGAGAGTTCTGAACGAATACATATGTTTTAAGCTATTGAGAAGAAGACGTTCAAATACCTTGGACTTGCCCTTCTTGGAAATTTCCGGCAGCGTCTCGCAGTTCTTCTCGTAAAAGTAGCAGTGGCCGTTGTATCCCTTCTTCGCCAGACAGTTCTCCTTCAAATCGTCGCACTCGAAAGAGATCTCGGGCAGTTGGGAAGTGGAGTTCAGCGGAGCTTCGAGGATGTTACGGATAGTCTCGTTGGACTTGAGATGTGGACACCAAGTGGGACAGAGTCTCTCTTGAGTTGAGTTGGAAAGCGACTCGTCGAGTAGGGTCTCCGCCTTGTCGGGCCGTGCGCACGCGTCACACTGACACAGATTGATGTAGCAAGAAGAGTCGGAGAAGTAGAAGCAGTAGTTGGCATCTCTGAAATCACACTCAGAGTTGCTTCTCACGGAATGTCAGAGGAAGGCCCATTCCGGACAAGATGGGTCCAATAAGAAAGTCGAAATGTGAAGGCAACTCACAGAATCTCGCAAATATCCGCTGCTTCTAAGGAGACGTGGCTGAGTGCGAAGAGTCCGAGAAGGACGATGAGAAGACGTGACGCTGCCATGATAGTGAATCGAGAGTAGCCGGGCGAGACTCAGTCTATCTAGTCGCGGCCTTGGAAAGCGATCGGAGGGTGGCACCTGCCTTCAGTCGGGCGTACGGCTAATGGTCAATCACTTTTATTTCATTGACAGTTTGTGGGGACTGACCTACTTTCTGTTGCGCTCCTCGCGCCACACACCGCTGCTGCACGGATAAGGAAGAGACTGGAATGTGAGGAAAGGCCACAAGTGCACTTGAGAAGAGGACGAATCGGGAGAGAGAGAGAAGGCGGTGGAGAAGAAGACGTGAAACCGATTCGGAAGGAACTACACTGGTGAGACGAAGAAGACGACGAAGGGGAAAACAACTCTTGACACGTCATTCCGTCTCGTTTCAAAGGAGAAAAAAAAAACGAAAAGAAGAACGTGACAGGGCGTCAGTGAAATGATCGAGAGGAATCGTTTTATGATCGGAGGGTGACCTAAAATCAACCATTTCTTCGTATGGTCGCTTCAAATTGCAATGAGGTCAGACTGAATGATGGTCATTTGTACTCTGAAGGGAAGAGTTGTTTAGTTTACGGAAGACGTGCGGATCAGGAACATGGATGGAATTAAGGAAACTGAAGTTATGAATACTCAACGAGATTCTTGAATCCAGAACACTTTGCTTTCAATTTTCTTCCCCAACGTGCACCGCTGACGTCGCGGATTTCATAACTCCACGTTACGTCATCAAAATGTACACTTTCGACTTCTGCGTCGATTGTCAGTTTCCCGCCGATTCGAGATTCTCTCGTCTGAGTCCCTCGCTCTTTGAGAGTGGATTTTCGAAATCCGTCCGACAAATTACATGTTTCCCCCCTCTGTCCGCTTCTTCGATCCTCTCACGCCATCATCGTGCCGCTTCAGTGAGTCACAGAGACACAGGGGAGCAGAGGACGCAAGAAAGACAGAGAGCGACACGAGACGAGGACGGCGTGCCGACGAAGCCAGTCAACACGCAACGGAGAAGACGAGTGAGCGGAGCGTGTCTCCATGGCAACCGCGAGCTCTCCCCCCTACTGCTCACTCCTCTCCTCACCGCGCTCCTCATTTCGTCTTCCTCTTTCCCACCGCTTATTCTGACTTCCACAATGGGTCTCATAGACGTGCTCAAGTCGTTCAAGTCGCCCAGTGGCCGCGAGATTCGCATCCTTCTTCTCGGTCTCGACAACGCCGGCAAGACGACGATTCTGAAGCAGTTGTCTTCGGAAGACGTCCAACAAGTGACGCCCACCAAAGGGTTCAACGTCAAGACCGTCGCCGCGATGGGAGACATCCGTCTGAACGTGTGGGACATTGGCGGGCAGCGAGCGATCCGTCCCTACTGGAGCAACTACTACGAGAACATCGACACGCTCATCTTCGTCATCGACAGCAACGATAAGAAGCGATTCGATGAGATGAGCATGGAGCTCGGCGATTTGCTCGAAGAGGACAAGCTCCGCAAAGTGCCCGTCCTCATTTTCGCCAACAAGCAGGACCTGCCGACGGCGGCGAGATCAGACGACATCTCGAAAAGGTAGCCGGCTAGAGAGCGCTTAGTACTAGAAACTTGCTCACAGACTCCAACTGGACTTGCTCCGCGATCGGCCGTGGCACATTCAGCCGTGCTCGGCGCTCGGCAACGAGGGCATCAACGAAGGCATCACCTGGGTGGCCAACAACCTAAAGACTCCCAACAAGAAATAACCGCTCCTGTGTAGTCGCGTACTCTCTGTCGACCGTTTCCGTTTCTCTATTCGTTCGCTAACATCATCACCTATCACTCTCAATAAACTACTTATCCGAACTTTGAACAATGTGTTGATCAGTCTCCTTGCCGCTTTCCCGTACACTTTGCATTTTGCAGACTCTCATCAGTTCGCATCCGATCTCGATCGACACTTACAAGAAGGAGGTGGAGAACGTAAGCAAAGAGGGGTAGCCAATGGCAACCGGCAAATAAGAAGCGAGGGGGGATAATAAGCGGGAGCCTAGATTAGTTTTCGCCGTTTCCGCATCACACACCTTGTTTTCACGTCGCGCACGTTTTTCAGGCCGTCGAGCTGATGTACAAGGCCGACCATTTCCATTACTTTTTCACCGATCGAGACGGAACTCTGAAGAGCTACTCGTGCTCATATCCGTCGAGCATTCAGCCCGCCTACTCGGGAGTCATTCAGGTGAGGACGACACAAACGTAGTTTGATCTTTCCAGGCTTCATTAGTGAAACGGGTAATGATACCCTTCCCCCTTAGGGAGTTTTGTTCGTATTCAGTTTGATTTCAGTGAAGTGATGAACTTTCCCAAAGCTCCCGTTTTCAGGCTCAATTCGCTCGTCGCTGTGCCCAAACATGTGTCATTCTGACAACTGCTCCTATGTTGAATTGTGGTAGGTTCCCGATTCCTAATACCGTAATCCGAACCGTCCCCTTCAAGGCGTGCTCGACGTCTCCACAGTTCCGCCCGACGCGTACTTCTTCGGCGCCTCGGGAGGTCGCGAATGGTTCATGGACCACGGCGACAACAACTTCAGAGACATGTCGGTGCTGACTGGCGCCAAGGCGGACGCACTGACGAGTGTCGCCCTCCGGCTGACTTCGCTGCTGCAGGAGCCCGAGTTCCGCGTCTTCTCCTGGGTCGGATCGGGTCTTCAGAGACACCACGGACACCTAACGGTCGGCTGCCAGGATGTGTACAAGAGTGTGACCGAGGAGCACGGAAGACGGTTGTACGAAGAGGTGGAGAAGATCATCAAAGAGTGCGATCCGCAGGGAACTCGGCTCCAGTTGTCTCGCACCGACTTTGATATCAAGGTTTACATGAAGGTAATTGAAGTGAGAACCGAGAACAGTATTCAATCGAAACGATTCCAGACAGAGAAAGACGGATCAGTGTTCACGAAGGGAGACGGGCTGAAAATGTTCTTGGAGAAGCTGCGATGCGATCTGACGGAGGGGAACATTCTTGTGTGCGGAGACTCTGCCACAGACATCCCCATGCTCAAAGAGTGTTTGGATCGCAATGCGAAAGGCGTCTACACGATTTGGGTCACTGTCAACGAGAGCTTGAAGGAAGAGGTGAGAGAAGAAGGACTGCCGGGATTCCAATTGGTTGCCTTCAGGTCCGAACACTGTGCGCTTCGTACTCGAACGACCACGTGGCGTTCGTCTCGTGCCCAGAGGTGCTGCTCGGCGCGATGGCTCAGGCGACCATCCGGGAGATCAACATCACGAGAACGCGGAAGCTCTCGCGACACGTCGTCTGAGCCCTCGGACCCCCGCTCTTCTTGGCTCCTCCGCGAACGGACCGCCTCCTCCCGTCGACCGTCGACCGGAGACAATCTGTTCTTTTCTGTATAACGTCCCCCCCAAACCACATTCCTTTCTCAACCTTTGTTTCCTGCTTCTTTTCTTTTGCTCTTTTCTCGGCTGTTACTGACAACTTTTTTGTAATTCAATGAAGGCTTCTCGACGACCCCGTAAATTACCTATTTTGGACCGGAAAATGTCAAAGGTGTGTCGAAAGTTGAGGCGAGAATAGAGGAGAAGTGATGAATTGGACGTCGGTTTGATTGATGAAATCAGCGGATGCGAGGTGACAAGGGAAGCGACAGACACCACGCGGTGATACAACTGTTCGACGCGAATCAGACAGACGCTTTTGCATAATCGAACACTCGGACACTTCATTGATACCGCTCATGGGTCAGAAGCTTCAGATCGCTTCCCGCGAACGATTCTTTCTCTTTCGAAACGTGGGCTCAAATGGTTCAGACTCCGACCTACCGTAATCCAGGATCCAGGGACCAGTTCATTCCAGAATAGTCCGGAGTAAAGTGACGGGTTCGCTTCCCAATCGAATTCGTACCCCATTCACCTCCCCACTCTCACCCATACCGTAATCCTGTCCCCTTTCCCTTAGACGGTTTCTCTTTATTCCCTAGCCTCCCTTTCTCTGTTCTCAAACTAAAATAAATGCGCCAGAGGAAGAGGGAGAGGTGAAATCAGGACGCTTCGCAACAATTAATGATGATGCCCGGCGGTCGGTCCTTTTTCGAATCCAACACCCAGCCGTCTCTCGATTAATCTTCTAAGCGGGTCAAAATTACCGTAGCCTCTCCGGAATTTCGAGAAATGGATATTCCGAATCAGAATCCAAAGGCAAAAGACAACTGAAGTCGAAGTAATGTGCGGTTGAGGGCGAATTAGTGGAAGGGGTGGATAGCACACAAACATTCAGATTAGGTGACTTCGTTCGGGCTAGCCCTGACCTGGAAACTGTCAACTTTTGATCTCGTCTCTGTCATAACTGTTTCGGTTTCATCCTCGACTTGTCCTTGTTCTTTTTTCGTTTCAGTACTTCCCGAAGGTGTTCCATTCTCGAAACGAAACTCAGCACTTTTCCAAGGTCACCGCCTATTTCACCACTAACCAATGATCCTCTGTTGACTCCAGTTCGTTCTGGATTTCAAACTCCACACACTGTGGGGACCCCCCAATTCAAACTTTTTCCCACAAACTCGAATGTTTCGATGATGTTTCCCATGCCGTCTCTTCTCGAAAAGAAACGTGTCATCACAATTCTTCCTTTTTCTTCTTCTCACCGAGTCCCTCTTTTCAAAGTGTCTCCAGGCATTCTTCCAGAAAGAAGTCTTCTCGATTTCTGATTCTGATACCACGGAACGGACTTTTATGGGTAATTAAAGTGGATGGGGAGGAGGATAAACCGTGAAAGTGGAAGACCGAATCGACTAGACTCGGTTCTCTTTTCGATTCTCGTCCATCAAAGGGTTATGGTAGCTCTTGTCCTTTGATCAGTGTCATAAATCTTCTCTCCGATGTGACTACCGTACAAAAAGTGTCCCATTCGGACGAACATTGTGATCACTGAGAGGCACTTCCGAGTCAGTCTCATCACCTTCTCCGCCCACCGACACCTTCTCTTTTTGCCCTTCGGAACTGCATCAAGACGAGACAGAAGAGATCAGAATTTGGAAGGGAGGGGGACGAAGGAAGCTGGTTTCGCGTGAATATGTCCATTTTTATGATGGAACGAACCTCATTTAATGGGCCGAATGGGAAAACGAGGAAGGAAGCGAGAAAACAAACAGAGTTTCGAGAACCATTTTATGACGGAACCAGTACTCGGATTGTGGTAGACTTGGGAAGATCGAGACGAAATTCGTGTGGATCTTCGCGAGACTCATTCCTGACACCTTGACGTGAGTGAGACAACGTCAGATCTGTGCCACTTCACGCCAAATTGTGATATGGGGGTAATCGAAGATTTACGACGAGTTTCGAACAAGGACATCATCATGAGGTCGAAAACCATTCCGATCTCGATGATATCATTGTTATTGTTTGGTCGTCATGGAATAAAGTGATTCTGTGAGAAGCCACCCAAAGTTCAGTTTGAAGAGGATCATACCGATTGGGGGGGGGGGGGGGGCCGGTGCAAGTGACATCATTCTTTCACTCTCATTCCATTTCTACCGCTTTCCCTCACAGCTGGACTCCTCGTCGCGTCGATTACTGTTTGCACCCAGAAGCCATTGTGAATGAACTTTCAACTTTATGCATCTCCTTTCTCTCTCGAGAGTGACTTGCATCGGGGTCAAACGGATTATCTGGAGAGGAGGGGCAAAAGTTTGCACCCGAACATGTGCGATGCACGCGGAATCCCGAAATGCGATCGGACCGGGATTATGTGGAGCGAGAGTGACCCTGAGCCAGAAAAACATGAAAATTGGATCAACGAAACAAGCGGATTGAGTGAGATTCCCTCGCGAATTTCAATCTTCCGTGCGGTATGGAGTGACGGTATGGTTTTCAAGGAGTTTGGCCATTTGGTCTCGGGAATTGTTGCGCTTCATCCCGACGAGAACGTGTATTCGGGAGGCATCGGGGAGAATCTGAAGTAAGTAGTCGTTTCAGGTAGAAACGGTGCGCCGGTATGGGTATGAAGGCAGAGTGTGGGAGTTTCAACTTCCAGATCGGATTCCGAACACCCACAGTGAAATGGATTAACTTCAACTCTCAACAGTTTCTAAAAATGTTCACTATCGGGAAACTTTGCAGAGAATACTTGTTGATCAGATCAATGCACCTAGTCCGAAACCATTCGTTCACTTATCCTAGACCGCTTAGAAAACCACGTTCTTGTGCAGAACTAACGACGGTTGTCATATCAAAAGGACCTCATAGTTGACCTGCTTACCTGGGAACTGTTGCTTTTCATCGCCCTCCGATCTTTATCGACGTCATTCTATCTTGCTCGTCACTATAACTCTCTCATTCTTTATCTTTCCAATTTCAGCCACCCACTCAGATGCCACGTGGCATTGATCATTCAGTGTGACCTGAAAGTCACTTCCCACATCGAACATCATCATTTTGAACCTCGAAGAAGCATCTCTCTCTCTCTATCAATTGCATCCTTCTTGTTCTTCTTCTTCCTCTTATTCTCTGCCTGCCTTCGCCTTCACTGTGTCAGGACGACGCCCCGGGATGCCGGGAATAGGCTCCGCCCACTGAAGAGCGTCCTGGCCGCCCTTCTCCTCCTCCGCCTCCGGGGGGAAAGCTTCAAACAACGATTCACATCTATTTTATGAACCCTAAGGACTACTAGTCCTTCCCAAGACTGTGAAAACGACGATGAAGACGAAACATTTATTGATGTTGCTATTCTGCACACTTCTCACTTGTGCTGAAGGTAGGTCCAACCTCTCGTCAGTTCACAGCTAAGAGTCCCCTGAAGGGTACAAGGCGCCTCGTAACCTAGTAAGCCCTCGGGTCCTTTATAGTCATGCGCGCCCCCCGTAGGGCGCTTGGGGGTACTGTAGTTGTGATAAGAAGAGAGCGAAAGTAGGTGTTTCGGAGATAAGAAACGCCGAAAAGAGATCAAACGATTATCCGTCTACAGTAACCCCGCACATTCCAGCTAGATCCGATGGACGGCCGTTCTCTGAAAAGGATCTCGACAAAGTGAGACTCGACTCGAAGGGCTTCGACAAGGTCTGGAAAGGCTGAAACGCCGGAATCATGAGGGGTTTACAGATCAAGACGATACACACGAACTGGTACGTGCACTCGATGAAGGCCCTCATTGCTCAGCTCTCCCGCAATTTGCTGCCAAAACTCTCCGACGGTTCGAAGAGCTTTCTTGTTTCTCTGAAAACTTCTTCTTTTCCAGACACGAAACGCGAGTTTTTGGAGTGTCTCGAGAAAGTGCACGATAAGAAGGATCTGGTGGAGTCTTCAAAGTGTGTGATGCAGGCACGAGAGAAGTATCAGGTGGAGCGGAAGTGGAAACCGAAACCGAGAAAGTAAGTGCAATGAGTGGGCGGCTGGGCTGTTGGCAGCGTGGCGCAGGCGGTTGCGCGTTTGTCTGTGGAGCTGGCGGTCGCGGTCTCAAAACCGCGCGAGTGCAATGAATGTGTTGGATAAGTTTCGGCTGAGTCTAATTGATGTCACCTTTAATTCTGCTGAGCACAATCACCTTTTTCCAGAACCGAGTCCATTGTTGACACTCCCATCAAGCCAATGAGAAAGATCAGCGTGCAGAAGCTGGAAAAATTAAAGAAAGAGCTCCCGAAAGAATTTCAAACTCTCGATTTTCCGAGACTTAGAAACCCGATGAGAAATACAGTGGAAAGAGTGAATCAGAAGAAGGCGGTGCTGGAAAAGGCGATAATTCTGAAGAACGCCTACAAAAAGAATATGTCGAGCCAGGAAACTGTGAATCAAAGAATGAAAGAGTGGAAGAACGAGAAGAAGATGGAGATGTTGAAGAGAAAGACGACTTCTGATGCGGTGATGGAATTCAAGAGGAAGTGGAGAAGTGCGAAGAGTGCCGAACTGAAGCGGACGAACCGACGGAACAGGAAGGCGGGACTCGCGAGGAGGGCCAAGAGGAGTCTGGCTCGTTTGGTCGTCGACTCGGTGTCGAAGAGCGACTCGCACGGCTTCTTCGTCCGCCGCATGGACAGGATGCCGAGTCTGAAGACGAGACACCAGAGTCCCGTCGAGAGAGTCACCACGTTGCTCAGATCCTTCTTCACCAATCAGACCGAATCGTGAGTCGCGGCGGGCGGTCCCTTTCAACGTTGCGGCTCGTTTTCAGAGATCCAACATGGTCGGACACTTACAAGGCGCTGATCAATTTGAAGAAAAAGATGGACGAGAAGGAGAAAGAGCCGGGAGCGCGCGTCTACAATCAGAGGATGTACGATCTGGTGCTGGACGTGCCGATGAAGGACGAGTTCGGGATGTTCGACAAGAAGATGCCGCGGATGATGGGACACGCGTTCGATCTGATGTCGACGATTGAGAGGACGAGCAGACGGAAGGGCGACTCGAACATCAAGATTCTGAGGTAAGTTCTGCGAGAGACAGAGAGAGAGAGAGTACGCCCCCCTCTCGGTCTCATGATCTCCGATTGTTTGATTGTTTCATCTCGGCGCACCGAAGGGGGTCTCGAAAAGCACGAGATAGTTTGCAACACAAATCGGAGATAGCGGGGCATGAGGGAGGGAAGGACAATGGAAACGAAATTGGGAGGAATTGCGGGGGGTGAAAGGGTAATGTTGTGATAAGAAATTGGATACGGCAGGTTTTCACAAACGATTCCACATTTTGACACTTTTCACTCGTGTCTGATTGACGGGAAGAGATAAGAAATGGAACAGTGCAGTGCGTCTCGAGGAACATGTTAGGACGAAGAATGCGTACAAAGCGCCATACCGTACGACAACTCATTTCAGCCCTCGCTTCGCCTCGGTTATGCCCGACAAGAATGAGAACCGCGGAAAGTTGTCGCCGTCGATCTTGTCGTTCTACAACGACGAGTCGGAAGATCAGATTCTGCCGCTCCCAAAGGTGAGAAGTTCAAAAGTTCATCACCGCTGCCCGCGGTTATCGTTATCATTGACATCCCTGTCACATAAATGATCTTCATCATGTTGTCGTCATCAGATGCTGGATGCCACCGGGATGCAAGGAAAAGACCGTGACAGCATCATCGAGTTGGTGATGGAGGTGTCCGGAGTGAAGGGCATCGTGCACGACGCGATGAAGATGCTCAAGTCGACCGAGATGCCCGAGCTGGATGTGGCGATGAACGAGAACGCGAAGAAGTCGCTGCAGATGGTGCAGGACATCCAGAAGTCGTACAATCGGAAGCAGAAGAAGGACCTCAAGAACCAAGGGTTCACACTTCTCGATCCCCAGCAGATGGGCAAACTGATGACCGAGCAGGGAATCGGGGGACGCGACGACATCTTCAATCTGAAGGAGTACTCGCTGCTCACGATGTTCCAGCGCAAGGAGATGGTCTGGGACATGGTCCGGAGCATCGCCTACGGGGTCACTGGAGCTCGCGCGCCGGGAAATCCGGGCAACTCGACGAATAACTCGACCGGTATTCGTTCCAAACGTCAATCGTCCGTGTGGGGTCCGCACGTCTTGAACCCCACCGTTTTGTCTCCGGTTCTCTTCACTCCCATTTACGGTCTGAATGTGCTCGGCCCAACGGTGAGTTTGAGGAGTGCAACTGGAGGGAACTGACCGCAGCGCGACCGCAACGCGCTGCTTCTGTCCCTGAGATTTACTCCGGACAGGTCACAACTAGAAGTAGAGAGTGTGCGAGAGTGAGATACGCAGATTCAATCAGGAGACATAGCTCGCTTCCAGGTTCTCTCGCCGGGACTGTTCACGCCGCTGATCCTGAACCCGGCCGTCCTCTCGCCGTACGTCTTCTCGCCGACCGTCGTCATCCCGTTCATCCTGTCGCCGTACGTCCTCTCCCCCTACGTCTTCTCGCCGCTCATCATGGCTCCGTTCATCCTTAACCCGTATGTCCTGTCGCCTAACGTCTTCAACCCGTACGTCCTGTCGCCGCTCGTCCTGTCGCCGCTCGTCATCTGTCCCGACGTCGTCTCTCCGATGACTCTCGGCGGAGCCATCCTCTCGCCGGCCGTCCTCTCGCCCTCGGTGCTCTCCAAGTCGTACGTGATGGCCAACGTGCTCTCGCCGACGTTCCTCTCCTAGCTCCCCCGTGGTGCTTTCTGGCTTTTTCATTCTGTTATAGGTATCAATTTCCGACCGAGATCTACGTGTTCTTGTTTCCAGTGCTCTCTTCCTCGCAGGGCACCCTAATCCTACAGTAATCCTGCTCTTTCCTGCCTCTACTGGTAAACTCGCTTCTTTCCACATTCCGACGACCCCAACTCTCAGTGTTCCCTGTCGCTCTCTCTTTTCTCGTTTTTTCCATTGATATCTTGTCTTAGCTAAGCTATTCCCTTATGAATTTGTTAGACTTTCGAACCGTTTTCTTGAACAGGTCGCCGCATAGAAGCATACAGATTCTCGCATTCGCATGGTGTGCTTTGTTTCGATGATGTTCGTGCGATCGTCAGGATTCTTATCATCATAGAAGGGATTCTGATGCGAACGTCAGAAACGAAAGACGGAGAAGGCGAGAGAATTCTGAAGTTTCCTACTCCAGACCAGTTTCTTTCTTTGATGACGCTCTTGTGAACGATCAAAGTTTGCAATCTTTTGACTAATACCGAATGGTCCGTGACCGATTTCGGAACGAAAGAACACGCCGTTCGTCGAGCGACTTTCAAAAAGAAAAAGGGATGTGCAAAATGGGGGATCCGACGCTGACGGGCTTGGGTTTCGAGGCCTGAAAACTGAAGTTCACTGAATACGCCAGGAAAAGGGCTTGATCCAGAAAGTTCCCACACCGAATCAGAGCCTTCAGAGACGGAGAGGTATCTTTGACATTCCCAACAGTTTAACAGATATACATAAACAATCAAGGATTGAGTTCTGATCATCGCTGAGAACGGAGCACATTCGATTCTCGACGTTCCAGGAGACACCGATCGGAAGAACCTGGACGCCTTCAAAACGGCTACAATTCATTGTAAACGGTAAAACGAGGGCGATTAAAATGTTTAACCAACTTCTGTTGGTGTGTGTGTGTGCGCGCAATTTGCAATAAATTTGTTTATACGTTATGCGTAAGCCTTCACCCGACAGACCCTTTCCTTTCTCTCTCTCTCTGTTTCTCTCTCTCTCTCTCTCTCTCTTTCTTTCTGTTTCCCGTTCCCTTTCCCTATCGAATCAATTAAAATTGTGCAGTGAAGAGGAAAAAGGAAAGCGAGGAGAGGAGGGCAGATGTTCAACTTTTTGCCTCCTCGCGGCGACACCGAAAAACGGAGAGAGCCGTGCTCGTCAATCCTCCGCTGATCGCCCGTTTCCCATGTGTTTTCCGACACGTTGCCTCCGTGTTTTCTCTCTCTTTTTTCTCGTTTCAACCGACTTCTTGGGTGGCTTTTCGGACGCTCCGCGATGATTCATTTCTTGAAACTTTCTGACGGAACAGTCTTCGATCCCTCTTGGAGCATTGCGAGGAGACATGTTCTCTGATCCTTCTTCAACTAAATTGGGCATCTCTTCTTGGATCCCAAGCCAAAGTTGCTCGGATTATCGAGACTCTAGGATTCGGATGTTTGCTATCCAAGTATTCCAAAATGTAATGAATAGCCACGGGGGGTCCACCACGGGAAAACTGAACGAATTTGTATATGCAAAGTGACAGATTGCCTCCTCTAATGGCTTATAGAATCTGACACGAGAAGAAGTGGGATAATTGCTCGGAGACGGCTTCTCTCTCTCTCTCTCTCTCTGCTTCTCTATCTCTCTCTTTCTCTATCTCTCTCTCTCTCTCTCTCTGCTTCTCTCTCTCTCTCTCTCTCTCTCTCTCTCTCTCTCTCTCTCTCTCTCTCTCTCTCTTTCCTTGAAAGCGTCCTTGGTTCTCCTCCGTTTCGGAATTTCCGCTTCCAATACCATTCGGTCTCTCTCACTCTCGTGCCCAGTTATTGTTTTGTTTTCCCTGTCGCCCGCCGCTCTCTCGCTGCCTGCGTCTCTTCATCCGCCACACTCTCTCGCTCGCCTCTTTTCATTTCGCAACGTCTCCTTTCGTATTCTCTCCCGTTTTCACTCTCTTTCTCTCTCTGCGTCTCTCTTTCTTTCTCTTTTCGTCAACAAATAGAGGATTCTCTCTCTCTCTCTCTTCCTCACTTTTTCTTCCGATAACTCTGAGGAATGAGAAGTGAGAACATGTTGCAATGACACCTCGCGAGAAGAACAACATGTGTTGACTTGTGAAGTGCTCGCCGAGCATAATTACACCCGCCACTCGCTCGTTCGGGTCTCAAGAGTCGCCGCGGGCGCGCGCGCGCACCGATCGGGTTACCCTTTGCAAGAGATACCACCTCTTCACGGCTCGCTTTTTGAGCCGAGATTTGTGTCCCACAGTAGTATTCGCGAGCTTCGGAATGTGCCTCCCCCAGCTGCCCCGCCGGCACAGATGCTTCCGTCAGCTAATCCCAAATTCATTAGCACATCTAATTCAGTATTCTCTCTTCCTCTCTCTCTCTTTCGCTCCATTTTCTCTCCTTTTTCTTCTTCTGAATAGGCGGCTCGCATTTCTTTTCCGAGCGGCCCCCCGTCAGTTGAAAAAGAAGTGAAAAGAGAAGAAAACGAGGAGGCAGAGAGGAGAGCATGTCAATTTAGTTTTGCAAACTTTTTTGTTTTGTGCTCTTTCTCTCTTTCTCTCGCCTTCTTGCTCCGGAATCCCGGATTTTGAGAGAGAGAGAGAGAGAGAGAGAGAGAGAGAGAGAGAGAGAGAGAGAGAGAGAGAGAGAGAGAGAGAGAGAGAGAGAGGAGATGATTTCAGTTTTCAGACGGTTTTTTCAGACGTGTGTTCCGATCAAGCGTTTTCTCCCCACATTCTTCTAGATTTCCCATCTTTGTATCATGAAACTATCGTCGTTCTCTTTCTCTCTCTCTCTCTTCATTTTACCATAATCCCCCAGTGCCCCCGACAAACATACTGTCATTTCTCTTTGACGTGCTAGTTCCACATCGTATCACACACTTTGCACTTTGTCTGAATCGCCTCCCGCCGCAATTAACCTTGTCGCCAAACTTGCAGAGAGTACAAGACAACGGGGGGCAAATGGACGCGACCGACCGGCTGATGCCGGGTCCCGAGGGCAAGACGCCAAGGTTAGTGGGGGACGAATTGGGCCGACGTGTGTCGAGATTCCGATGACGAGGGTCTCCTCGCCCGTCCGCCCACCTCCTATCACAGTTCATTTCCACCGATTCGCCTCTTTTCGTCTTCAGATTCTACGAGGTCGACCGCGGCAACAAGACCGAAAGCTACATCAGCGCCGTGTCCGGCAATCCGGTGGTTCCCGAGCATTTGATGATGAACGACATCGGACATCCGCAGCCGGAGGCTCCGCAGAAGCCGTGGGAGCGACCGCCCGTCGTGGCGAGACCCAAAGATCCGAATCAGATCGGGCTGAGCGAGGAGGAGCTGGAGGAGTTCAGGAACGATCCGTGCTGGAAGTTCATCAGGTTCGTCTGATCTTTACTTTTGCCCCGCCCGTGTTTGAAACGTTGCTTCTTGTGTCAAAGGTCAGCTTGTTTGTTTTCCCGTGGGCCCGCTTTCTCCCTCTAATCGGTCGCCCAAACAAAAGCCGTCATGCGGAGTGTGTACTCGCCTTGGCACTGTGCCAACTTTCAGAACCGTCCTCTTCGTGCTCTTCTGGCTCATTTGGCTCGCGCTCTTCGCTGTCGCCATCCTGCTCGTCTGTCTCTCGCCGGCATGCATCGTCCGCGAGAAGCCGAATTGGTGGCAGACGGCCGTCGCCTATCACGTCTGGGTGCCGTCGTTCCAGGATTCGGACGGCGACGGCGTCGGAGACGTCAGCGGACTCATCGACCGACTCGATCAACTGCGCAAGTCCGGAGTGCAGACGGTGTGGCCGTCGCCGTTCCTGATCTCGGACGACGATCGGACGGCGGTGAGGAGCTTCAGTCAGATGGATCCGAAGCTCGGCGCGAATCAGAAGGCCGACGAGCTGATCGAGAAGATCCACGAGAAGGAGATGAAGATCGTGATCAGTCTGCCGATCGCCACGACTTCGCTGGAGCACGAGTGGTTCTTGAACTCGGCGACGGCGAGCAAGACGCCGAATGCCAACTACTCGCAGTTCTACACGTGGGTCAGCAAGGCGGCCGACTCGAACTATTTCACCGAGCACAAGAATCTCTTCTATCTGCACGAGAAAGGTATCCGATTTCATTGGGGATCATCCCGTAATGCTTTCTCTTTCTCTTTTCCAGGAAACCCCAAATCCGCAGTGCTCAACTGGCAGAATTCGAATTTGCGAGAGCACATGTTTAATGCTCTCTCGAACTGGATCGACCGAGGCGTCGACGGATTCGAGTTGCTGGGCATTGAGTATCTGGCGAGGACGCCGAACGGAACGGAGCCCGAGTGGAACGCCATCTTCGACGTCATCAGAGACATCCGATTCCACGTGGACACTTATTCGAACGAGAGCACGATTGCCAAGGGAAAGAAAATGTGGGCGAGAGAACAGGCGGAGCCTGATTGTGAACATGTTTTTCAGTGCACTGTTCTCGACGAGAGAAGAGGCGAAGGAGAAAGACAAGAAGCGGATGGCGAAGAGCGGAATGGACACGGTCATCAACTACGAGCTGGGAGAAGTCGAGAAAGACACGAGTGAGTCCGCTCTTGGAGGAAGTGCGCTCTACTGCTAACTCCATCTCTTTTCAGAGATCTGCCACAAGAACGAGGGATCCGTGGCGACGTGCGTCCATGAGATCCTCTCCGACGTGCTCCTCTTCCACTCTCTCAACGAACAAGTCTGGCCGCACTGGCGATTCGGCTCTCCCGATCTGTCCCGTTTGGCGTCTCGAGTCGGCTCGCGACCCCATGCTCAGCTCCTCATGATGCTCCAGATGGTCCTTCCCGGCACGAACAACATCTATTACGGAGAAGAGATCGGAATGCGAAATCTGGCGAACGACTCGAAAGTGCCGCCGCAGCGAGGCGCCATGCAGTGGGACGAGACGCTGAACGGAGGCTTCACGTCGGCTCTCAATCCGCCGGTGCCGTCGAACATCGACGTGTCGAACATCAACTGGAAGCGACAGTACGCCGAGCCGCAGTCCACACTGAAGATCTTCTCCAAGTTGGCCAAGTTGAGGCAGCGAGAAGACGCGCTGAAGACCGGCGCGACGCTCATCGGACGGCTCGTCGACGGCGCCTTCACTGTCACTCGGTTCAACAACTTCGAGAACAGAACCACCGGAAACGTGAGTCTTCTGGAATCCACCGTTCCCCTCTGAAACTGGTCGTCTTCAGATCTACGTGGCCGCATTGAATTTCGCCGAGCATCCAGTCAAACTCCCGCTCACCGATCTTCCGAACAACGAGAAGCTGAAGAAGGCGACGGTAATCGAGCTTCGAAATCATCGCTTCTAGTGTCCGTGTTTCAGATCGTGACTGCCACGTCACAATGCGAAGAGTACTACGCCCGTCAGACGGTCGATTTCAGCGGGAAGGAGATCGAGTTGCCGCCGAACCAGGGAGTCGTCTTCCGATACTCCTCCTGATGCTCTTTCTCTTCCTCCGCGAGTTTCCCCTTTCTTTCACTTTCACACCCACACACGAATACTGCTTTCTCTCTCTTTCTCTCTTTCCTTGTCAACAAAATGGTGCATAACGTCTTCTTTTTCTTCTTCTTTTTTCAGTCCCACCAGTTCTACTTCTTCTCTGTTTCCCGTTTCGAATGGTGTGACATATCTGTCCCGCGTGACTCAGAACAAAATGAATCATTTTCATTCGCTCAGAATCTTAGAATGTGTTCGAAAACGCCGTCGTTGCTCTCTGTGCTCCCGATCCTTCTTCGTCTTCCTCGGAAAGGCAGTCCTGAAATGGGTCGAACTACAGTAGCCGCTACAGTAACCGCAGGTTTACTCGAGTCTTTTTGGTTGACGGCGATCCTTCGAGCTGCGGTTGCGATGAGGTCTGAAACGATTCCAATTGGACTCCGGACTATATGAACCGTATTTTCTGTTCTTGTGCTTCCGGTGGCTCTTCTTCTCGCACGGACTCACTGATCGAGGCGTGGTGGTCTGAAACAGAAAAAGCAAGTTTTCGAGATATCGAGAATGCTCGGGAGCTTACTTCTTTTTCAGTGACTGCAACGGGGCCACCGGTCAGGAACGGAGATTCGGGCTGAAATCGACTGGATATTCCAGAAGCTGCATGAGATCTTCGGAACTTACAGTCGCGCCAGTGACTACCGGAACGGTGCCGGTTCCAGCAGCGTCCGGAAGAGGCATCTTTGTAGAAGGCGTGGCGGCCTTCTGAAGTCAAGAACGTCACTAAGAGGATCAATGGAAGCGGTTCACCGTGGATGGAGGCGGCGGCGTCAAAGTAGTACGTGTTGTTTTGAAGATTGAAGTCGTTGCGACAGAAGACTTCTTGGTAGTTGTACTTTTTGGGATTGAAGAAGTCGCTGACCGGGGAGTTGTTGGACCAGTCGACGTTTTAGAAGACGTGCCTCCTGTGGAGAACTCAACTCTCTTGGTAGAAGGCGTCGTGATCGGGATTCCAGATGTCGTAGAAGACTCTGTTATCACACCAGACGGCGTTGTGACCGAAATTCCGAACGTCGCGGGAGATTCAGTTTTCAGACCGGAAGACGTCAACGCTGGAATTCCTGAAGTCGTGGAGTATTCGATTTTCTCGCTAGAAGGCGTCGTGTCTGGGATTCCATAAGTCGTGAAGGATTCTGTTTCTACACTAGAAGGCGTCGTGTCCGGGAATCCAAGACTGGTGGCGGACTCTGTGATGGCAGCCGGAGTGGTGGTTGCCGGGACTCCAGACGTCGTCGATTCGATGATTATGGCGGGTGGAGTAGTCGACGGAAGACTCTCAACTGTCGTCGAGGATCCGTAGATCGCCTTCAGCAGCTCTGCCAGAATCTTTTCGATGAGCTCCTTGACGAATGCGTCCATCATGGCGTTAAAGTCCTGAACACTTCTATCTGAAACTGCCCTCTCTCTCTCTCTGAAATTCGAGACTCACCGCCTTGACGACCGGCGTCGCGAAGGCCGCCATCACAAAGAAAATAAAGGCGAGACGCATCGTGTCTGACAGATCTTTTCGCCTTTTTCCGCGCTTCTTTTAAACAGTTTCGAACCGAAGAATCTCATGTTTTATCGCGTTCACCTCACATGAAATATGAGAAACATAGACTTTTGTTCAGTGTTGATAAGGAAGAAAAGAGAAGAAGGTATCAAACATCTTGTAGTGCCACGTCATCAAAACTGACTTCAGAATGTTCGCGGTGAGCCGAAAAGAGCCCTGGCAAGACGGGCTCAATGAGCCGGAATGAGCTGCAAAGGCAACAACTTCTCATTTCTCCCATTTTCGATTTCAAAATGGAGGACTTGTTCTCGGGTAACCTTCCATTCTCACGTTCGATTCTCTTCTTTAATCACTTCCAGACCTCTCCTCGATAAGCGATTGCGACGAAGAGTGTCTTCTGAATCTGAGTACGAAGAAGTGCAAGTGCTTCTTCATTCAGACGACGCTTCCAGAAGTCGTCATGGAGATTCCGCCCGCTTACGAGCTGGAACTGGCGGCACCGAGGTGAAAACGAGAGAGTTCGAACTGGAAGAGTCTGCGGTTTTCAGTGTGAAACAAAAGACTCTGGAAGAGAAGACGACGGAGACGGACGTGAGAGGAGAGGAGTCGTTCGACAAGTGGATGCAAACCGACGGCATCGAAATGCAGGTAGCCACCATTCCTCTCCTCCCTGACCATCTCACTTCTTTCCGCTCGCAGTCCGCATCGTGTTCCGCGGACCTTCCGCCCACTTTCCGCGAGGCTACCTACACGGAAAGTGCTCTCGAGCGTGTGCTCCGCCACATCAGTGCTCACCTCCATCGTGCTCAACTGCAACAGTGGCTCGCCGAGCAGCCCGCAAGAAACGCCTCGTTTCACATCAAACCAGTACAGACTCGAACCATTTGGAGAGCAGTTTATAACAAGGAAAAGGTAGGTCACTTATCGAATCACAGCAAAAACGAAGGAACACGGAATGGAGGACTGTACTAGAACGCGAGAGAACCCGAGAAAAGGAGGACACCAGATGGGGATGTTAGTGGGAGGAAAAGGGGAAATCACTGTTCACGCGACCCGATGCTTTTTCATGAAGGCCGACACTTTCGAAACGACGCACTGATCGGTCTTCGTCGCGAGGAACCAGAGTCCGTTGAGCGCCTGCCGCGTCTCCTTGTTCCTCGTCCCCGAATTGAAATTGTTGTTGAGAATCAACGGCACCGTCCGTGACGTCTCCTCCATTTTGAACCTGAATACGTAATCGATGTCTTCAGTCTCTCTGCCTGCCCAGCAATTATTCATTCGTCCCGTTACCATTTGCCATCTGCCACTTGTTCGTATTCGAATCGACGACAGATTAGACCGTTGTGTTGCGAGGCGCACAGCTGATTCATCACGTCCTGCCGGATCAATCATTCGAAAGGGCCCTCGGACGGGGTTACGGTACCTGGTCGTAGAGCGTCGTGTCGTTGTTCAGTCGCTCCTTCATCTCGTTCGTGAACGCCTTCGCGCCGTCAGACGGTTGCACGAGCATCGGATCGAATGCCAGCGTGTCCCATTTGCCGCCGTCGTACCCTTTCACCGGAACGATGATGTCAAAGTCCTCGAAAGTGTCGGTTCGGTTCGCGAACGTTTCCGTCGGATCGCGGAACCACGTGGCATCCGTCTCGAACAGGACGTACGGGATGTCAGAAGACGTCAGCAGATGCATCAGATTGGCGCGGAGCGTGAGGATGTTGATGTACTGCTGACGTCCCCAGTCGTAGCCCTGCTTGTAGTTGTCCAGTCCCAGAGACACACACTTCACCGTCTCGTCCCATTGCGAGCGAATCGCAGTGCACACCGAGCCATCCATACTGACGATAAGGGTCCGATTGTGAACATTCTGCAAAGCACGTCGTGTCCAATAGAGCGCACTTCCTCCCCCCGCAAAACTCACATCCATAAGGGCTGTGTTACAAATCCAATTGAGAGTCATCCTTTCGTATGCTTTGTTTATCATCGCAAAGTAAATGAAACTGCTCGACGAAGAGTTTGCAGCTCTCGCCACTATCTTCCGAGCTTCCGAGACCAACGTCGTCTTGACAGCTTCAGATATCTCGGGAATTCCTTCGTCTTTGACTGGAAGCACTGGCTGAACCACTTTGGGCTCTGAAAAGCGGAAGGAAGAGCTCTGTGATGCTCAGCGAGAGGAGCTCACTTCTCTTTTTCTTTTTGCCGCCCGAGAAGCCCAACGCGGAGAGTTTTCCGTATCCGATCGCCTCGATGACGTTCCCGTTCTTCTTCACGTGCTTCCCCGGTTTCAGCAGAAGAGGTCCATCTTTCAGATTCTGAAACTTCTCTTCAAGAGCTCTGAATTCTTCCGATCCGAGTCTCACCTCGTAGCCGATTCTCGTTGTGTCCACCTGGAAAAGACGCCACGTGGTGACTCCGATGTGCAGAAAGAAGTAGACGAAGAAAAGTGGGACGAGCACATTCCAGAATGTCGATTTCAGACGGAACATCGCATTTTTATGGGCTCTGAATCCGGGAAAAAGCGAAATACAGATGGGTATTGTAAGTTGAGTTTGCAAGTGGGATTTGGAAGGAAAAGAGAAAGAGAGAGAGAGCGAGGACGAAGAGACAAAGCAAACATTTTTGACACATTTTGAAGAGAGAGCAAGCATATCGGAACACTAAGATATCATCCAAATATCACCCACAGGAAGAAGAAGGGGGAGGGGGATCGAACCAAGAAGTGCGAGAATGATACGCAAAAGAACAACCGGATGCGCTATGAGAGCACTAGTTCTTGAGCGTGTTACGGTGGTGAGATTAGGTCAGTTGGTGTCATTTCAAAGAGGTTTCAAGTTTCAAACATACAATTTGGTATACAAGAAAGCATCCGAACATGGCCGGATCGAGAAAGAGAGGTGGTTATAATAGAATCGATGCGCACGACGTCCGTCGGAATTTGGCGGTCGAGAGTGAGAGAGAGCGTGCGATGCGAGGACACGCAGACACGTTCACTTTCTTCCGTCTCCTTCTGTCGACGACTTTTCCCTTTCTCTACAATACCAAACTGCGTTGCAATCGGATCCTCTTTCCAGAATGTGTTCGTTCTTCTGCTTCAGATTCCCGAACAAAATCGATATTTCATCGAACTTCGATCTCTCAAGAATCTACTGGTAGTTTCGCAGTGGAGCGCGTTTCCAACTATGAAGATCACTCTTTTTTTCAGAAAAGCATCAATTTCGAAATCCCCTTGAACACTTTTGATGTGGAAAATGGGAGCGGTAAGAGAAAAGGAAAAGAGAAAGTTCATCTTTTCTCGAGCCATCATTTCGTGGCGGTGAGTTTCAGGCTCAAATTGGGAGCAAATGAACGGTTTCAGTTGTTCACGTCTTCGAAAGTGATCGTGCTGGAGGTGGAGAATCTGGAGCAAAACCGTGTTTTCGATGCTCACGACATGGTCTCTCTTCTCGTGCTCCGGGACATTCTCTGTTACATCGACTCATCGGGAGTCGTTAAAAAACTGGAGAACGGCGAGAAGTAGGTCAAATCCATCAGTTGGCCAAATATCTCCTCGATCATCTTCAGAATGCTGGAGTGCTCACCGCTTCTGAATCCGATTCTCGCCGGCTGCGTCATCGACACGCGGATCCACGTGGTTTCGTCGAAATCGATCTCGAGTCTGACTCCAGAATCACCGCTGGACTACGAAAGCTACGAGACAGAGAAGACCCTCTCGAGAGGGGAAATCAAGCGGTTCGGCGAGCAGCGAGTGATGCTCTTCGACAAGAAATCGCAGACTTGCTTCATTTGGGACACGGCGAAACCGAAGAGTCCGTCACACCTCCTCTGCTTCGGGCCTTCTGAATACACTGTCGACGTGGCGGCCGACGAGCAGAACCTGTATTCTTTGACGGCCGCCGGCGTCGTTTCCGTGTGGAAATTGAGACCGTCGGGGTAGGAAAGGGAGGAACAGTTCGAGGGGAAAATGAGAAAAGAGGGTTTCAGGAGAAAGTACAGAGACCGCCTCTTCACGACCTTCCTCAAACAGTGCTCCAGACTGCTCGTCGCGTTTCCGCAGGCAAGTCTCACGTCTTCTATCCGATGACAGGGCACGATGTTCTCGATAGAGATCAAGATTCGGACTGAGAAAAGTGGCATTCCTTCAGAAATTCGTGATCCTCACTCAATCCGAAGTGCATTTCGTCGTGTTCGGCACCGACTCGGACGGCCAGTGAGATGCTCGCTCCCTCCTTCTTGTTCTTCAACAAAAGCTCAGCGCTCGCGGAGCCCCCCGGCCGTGCCAGGCTCTGTTGACCCCGATCCATCAACAACTGCCCCCCATGCCTCGCGGATTTCTGTTATCAGTCGAATGAAAAATGCTTTCTTTCCCTCTTCATTTTCATCCTTTCCGTCGTCTCGACGGCACACTTTTTGATTAATCGCCTGTGTAAAGTGGATTCGAGCCGACCGACAGAAGAGCCGAGAAAGAGCCCGAGACGAGCTTCGAGAGCATCATCTCTCGTCTTCGGATTACGGTACCTCTCGTTTTGCTCCCATCGGATAGAAGATAGAAGTTTGATCTCGATTTTGCAGATCCTGCTCGTGCCGCCCTCTCAACAATTGGCGTCTCGTCCTCGAATTGTCCTTTGTCTCGGTCTGACTCCGCCCACTTTGCGGCCCCGCCCCCTTTCTGCAGATCGCACAAAAAGCGTCACTCTTCGAGAATCGTCCATTCCCCTCAGCCGTTTCGAATCTCGTGGTGTTGCAGGTATGAAGACCCTTCTGCTGCTCGCATTCCTGGTCGGACTGACCTGCGGAGAGGAGATCAAAGATCTGCCCGGATTGGACTTCGAGCCCAACTTCAAGCACTACTCCGGATTCTTCCAGGTCTCCGACAATCATGTCCTGCATTACTGGTGAGAAGGGGAAACTAGGGGCTCACCATATAACTGCCTCTTTGCAGGTTCGTCGAGTCGCAGAACGAGCCCTCTTCGGATCCGCTGATCTTCTGGTTCAACGGCGGTCCGGGATGCTCCTCGCTGGACGGTCTTCTCAACGAAATGGGCCCCTACGTGGCGAACGAGGACGGCAAGACGCTTCGCGAGAACGAGTGGTCGTGGAACAAAATGGCCTCTGTCGTGTACATCGAGTCGCCGGCCGGCGTCGGCTACTCGTACGCCACCGACGGCAACATCACCACCAACGACGATCTGACGTCGCTCGAGAACTACGAGGCCGTCAAGCAGTTCTTCACCGAGTTCCCGCAGTTCCGCCACCATCAGACGTTCATCATGGGCGAGTCGTACGGAGGAGTGTACGTGCCGACGCTGACCGCCCGAATCGTCGACGGACAGAAGGACTTCCCGATCAACCTGAAGGGAATGGCTCTCGGAAACGGATACGTGAACGAGAAGCTGAACATCGACACGTCGGTGCGGTTCGCCTACGGACACGGTCTCATCGACGAGAAGATCTGGAACACTCTGGAGCGCGACTGCTGCTCCGGCTGCATCGACTCTTGCGATCTGACGCAAGTGTCCGGACACTGCGCCACGATGGTCGAGGACATTTTCCAGTTCCTCTGGTTCGGAGGACTCAATCCGTACGATCTGTACAGAGACTGCGACCCGAACCCGTCGGTCAACAGCAAGAGAATGAAGCACATGCTGCGCGGAGTGGCTCCGGCGATGGCTCAGTTCGACGAGATGCTCAAGAACAAGACGAAGGCGTCGCTGATGGACTACATCCAGACGAAGATGTCGCAGAAGCCGTTGAAGGCCGACGTGCCGTGCCTCAACGACACCGAGATGCTGTCGTACATGAACGACCCGAAGGTCCGCAAGGCCATCCACATCCCGTTCAACCTCGGAAAGTGGGACATCTGCAGGTGAGGAACGGAGCTCAGGGCTCGAAAGGGCTCCTCTTTTTTCAGTGACAAAGTGACGACGACCTACCAGAAGCAGTACACCGACATGACGCCGTTCATCAAGAAGATCGTCAAGAACCACGTGCGCGTGCTGCTGTACTACGGAGACACCGACATGGCGTGTAACTTCATGATGGGCCAGCAGTTCGCCGATCAGCTCGGCCTCCGGCGCACGCTCAAGAAGACGCCGTGGAAGTACGACAGACAGATCGCCGGCTTCAAGACGCTCTTCGACGGACTCAGCTTCATCACGATTCGCGGCGCGGGACACATGGCTCCGCAGTGGAGAGCTCCGCAGATGTACTACGCGGTGCAGCAGTTCTTGCTCAACCATCCGATCTAAACGCATTCAATGAGCATATTTATTCGCGCACTTTCTCTGGGATTTACTTCAACCAATAAACGATGCTTTCTTCTCTCTCCTGATTCTTCTTTTTCGCAGAGACTTGGCCAGTGATCTTCAGATTCCGATGGGACTCGCTATCTGATTGGAAAGCTAAGCCGGATTCTCGCCGAGTCCGGATCGTTTTCTGATCTTTCTCTTCATCGAACGTGCCAATGACACCTCTTGACACGAATCGATCAACTCAACTCTTCTTCATCTCGCGTCGCCTCTCTTTCCTTCGCTCTCAAATGATAACAAAACAGCGATCGAAGGGCTTATCATCAGTGCGGAGAGAGCGTCTTCGTCTCGGCGTCTCCTCGTTTCCAGCACTCTCTCTCTCTCTCGCAGCGTCTCGTTGTATTTTTGATTTCGATCACGGAAAGAGAGAGGCGAAAAGACACCAACCCTTCCATCCCTCCTCCCTCGTCGCCCCATTCCAATAGCACACACGGGTAAACATGTATCGCTCGTCGTTTTCAGTCCTCTTTCCTTCTTTTTTCTCTTCCTCAACGTCGTCAATGTGCTTTTTGCAGGAAATGAAGTGGCTTCTGGCCGCTTTGCTCCTCTGTGGAGTCGCCGTCGCCATGCGAAAGCAGGGAGTCGCCGTGAAGGGAGTGTTGAAGTGCGGCACCGCCTTCGCCAACAACACCAAGGTCCGAATCGTCGACATCGACACGGGACCGGATCCGGACGACACGCTCGACGAGAAGAGAACCGGCGAGGACGGCTCGTTCGCTCTCACCGGCTCCACGCACGAGCTCACTTCCATCGACCCCGTTCTCTACATCTGGCACGAGTGCCGTGACGAACAGACCGTAAGTTGAACTTCCAAAGGATCTCAAAGAGCTTCCTTCTTCCAGCCGTGCTCCCGCAAGATCAAGCTGCTCATCCCGAAGAAGTACATTCACGGAGGCACCCCGACCGACGAGCAGTGGGTCGACATCGGCGTTCTCAATCTGGAAGGATCCTTCGACAATGAGGGTCGCGAGTGCGTCAAAGACTAGAGATCCTGATTATTGATTATCTGAAAATTGCTAATAAAAAAATGATGCTTCATTCTGTGCCACCACGTGACAATCAATTAGAAAAGAAAGATGGAAAAAGTGAATACGAAATGACACAGGAAATACAGTACCGGCCAAAAATGCTCCGACCGGTTTTCGAGAATAACTTGGCTGAAACAAGGTCGATCGGTCTGAAAATTGCACTGTACATGCAAAACGCATTTACAAAAACATACGTAAAATATTATTGCAGTGTTCCGAAAAATTAGTGAAGATTTTCTTTCCAGAAGGTTTTAACATTATCAAAAACCATTTTCAAGTATTGAACAATTTTTTTTTGCATGTACAGTACAATTTTCAAATCGATCGGCCTTGTTTCAGCCAAGTTATTCTCGAAAAACGGTCGGAGCATACCTTTTTGGCCGGTACTGTAAATACTAGCTGAAATGAAAATAATGAAAGCGGCGCTAATCTCGAAAATCGAAATGGAATTCGTGCGCGCCGCTCAGAGTCTTGAGCTCGTCGGCTGGATTCCGTGGCACCGTCCATCTTGGCTCGTTCCGTCGCATTTTCAGTCCGTTCTCTCTACGGTACCGAGCACACTCTTCCTCGATTGACGGTGGCCACGTCTTTGGACAATAGTTGAGGAAGCGTCCTTCCGTCAACATCATCACCACTCGCGGCGGTCCGACGATGAGAGCCTCATAGTAAGCGAACGAGTGTTTGATGAAGAATGGCACGACGAAACCCTGCATAACTCCGGAGTCAGCATATGTGGGCCCTGCGCTCAGGAGGATTCCAGTGAGGTTAGGTCCGGCAAGCACGCGAACATCCGAGTTGGAAAGCGATCTTAGCCACGTTTCTCCACTTATCTAAAAAAAAATTGACTGCGATTTTGGATCTAATCGAAAACTGAGCATACCGATTTCACCGTAACGAGATCGTCGAATCGTAGTACTCTGGCCGGCCATAGGTTTCTTCCGATGTTCGGATCTTTGGAACCTTCCTCGATGAGCGGCTGGAACGAGACCACCTGCCATTTGGGTGTAAATCCGTTGGGAGCGGATAACGTGAAGTCTCCTTTCACGGTTATCATGCACATTCGGAGTGGTGCGAAAATCTTCTCCTCAGTTCCCATCAGCTTCCGCCGAATGTTCGATCGATCGGCAGCCGACAAATAAAGCGGCCCGAGAGCGTCCGTCCAGACAACCGACCGATGCCTCGGATGGTTGACGTCTTTCACAAAATCGACGAAATTGACGATACCGTAGAGACGCATCTCGATGCCCTTGTTGTGTCGGTACTTGAGACTCATGAGTCCGGTGGACGGGAGTGCCGAATAGATAGGAATCATTTCGACGCACTTCTCTTGAGTTCTCCGATACTTGATCATGACTGTGTTACCCATTTTAGTTGTCTGCTCGACAGTCAGAAGTATTCGATCGATGCCAGACTGGTAGCTGAAAACTAGATGCTTCAAAAAGATTAGCTAAATCCGAATTCTCTCGAATATTTACTCTGTAGACGTTTTTATCGTCGGTCCTCTCCCGATCAATGGGCACTGCCAAAGTCCATGAGTGATCTCTGAACTCAATAAGCTCTGACGCTTCGAATTTGTTGTCTTCGCTGCCCATTTCTACTGCTTCCTGTGATAAAACCGAACCCGTTTTTTTCATTTCCTCGTCTTCTTCATCGTCGCGCCTTTTGAATTTCGGAATTTCTGTCAATACGTCGACAGTACATGACTTCCTATCGAATTTCTGATAAGCCGCAAGTTTCGAAACTGGTGGAATCTTTTCTGGTAAGTCGATTTTTCTGATAAAAGGCTTCCGCTGCTCGTCTGACGATTCTGATCTCCCAGTCTTTCCGACAATCTTGTGATCTCGCTCGAAGTCTGTTCTGAACCGAGGGACAAACATATGTTCGCTTTCCGACGATCGGATGAACGATGAGTTGACACTGCTATTGGCCGGTCGAAAGGACCTTTCGTACGTGAGTCTCTTCTCTTTTTCGACGTCATCTTCATACGGTAAAAAAGGCACCGGACTCTGGTCTTCTGGAATCTCATGCAGCCAGTTTCTGATGTTTGATTCCGCCGATGAGGCCAACACAATTCGCGGATCCGGAGGCTTTTCCTGCAAGAAGTTCGATAAGAATCACAATTTTTAAAACTTTGCTGTACCGCTGCTGGAGGGAATCCGATTGTGTTGAAAGCACTCCGCGGAAATCCGACGGCTTCGATGTTCACGATCCGGTCTTTTTTCGGAATGAAGTTTGGATCTTTACGGCCCCACTTGTCAATTTCCCTGTACATCTTCTGAAAATTTATTATAATTTGTATTTTTTTGAAATCCTTTTTGTTGAGTATTGACTTTCAACTATAAAATTGAAAACAAAGGAACACCGAAAATTTTCAAAAAACTTTTCGAAAAAATGACGAAAAATTAAAGGAGCATTTAAAGGCGCATCCAGGTCTCGCCACGATTTCACTGAAAAATATAGAATCTCAGATTCAGCGCTAAAATGCGAGCAAGTTTTGTTTTTAATCGAGAAATTCCAGAAAAAAGTGAACTTGAACAGTATCTTTCACTTTTCTGTAATTTTGTGCTGAAATATATAAATCAAGGTGAACAATGACTGTAAAGCTTGTTAATTGTGGTCGAGTTACACCATTTTATCAGCTGTTTACTGAACATGTGCGAATGGTTTAAAAACCTTTAACTAAATAGAATTTTCAAAGTAGATTCGTCATAAATTGTATCAAATGTTTCTATTAGCAGTCATTCTTTTCCAAATGTAACTCTTCTGCACTTTGTTTGTCTTATTCAGGATGCTCTCCTCATTTTTTTCTGTCAGCAAAGCGAAACACACAAGCCGTCGCCGTTCCGTCAATAACGCACGACCACACACTCACACCCATACTCTCTCTGTCTCTGTCTCTCTGTCTCCTTCGAAAGCGAAAGTCTCTTGCCTGCCTGCGTCTCTTTGGGCGCAGCTCCTTCTGACTTTCACTCCTGTCGCCAGTTTCTTCCAGCCGTCCACGGCTCTCGGTCGCCCTTTTTCATCAGCTGGTTCTTCCATTCGTTTCGCTTTTCCAGATCCGTCACCTAGCCATGGCGCCAGGCGAACCGATCGCCTCCAACTCAGAAGAAGGCGACGATCAATATGTGGGCAAAACATCAAGTGACAAGCTTGTTTACTACCTTGCTCAGACTCCAAATTTTCCAGAATACAAGCCGAGTTTCAATAATACGGATCGATATGTGCAGCCACTGCTCAACTTTGACCCAGATACTTCCGTAGGCTCCGAAGATCCGAAATATGGGGTTGAAAACAAGAATTGCAGACGATGGAAGAGGTCCATAGTGCCGCTTCGTACTGGGCTGACATTGCGAAAGAGCTAAAAGAGAAGAACTATCCGCTGTTCGAGGGAATCAACAATTCGAAGCAGTTCGACTCGGACATCAGGTGGGATCGCTGAAATTCCGAGAAACAACAAGAATCGGTCCTTTTTTTTTTAGAAAAAAAGGCCGAATGCTCGACGATTTTCTCGATATGCTCGTCACGAAGAAACTTTTCAACGATGATAAAGGGTTCAATGTGCTCCGAGTGCTCATTGCTCAGGGCAACCCGTACTTGGAGTTCAAAGAGAAAAGTGGGTCGTGAATCTGGCATTTCTTTTGGAAAACTGGCAATGTTTTCAGTGTCATCAGTTAATTTCTCGTTAAAATGCAACTCAATCTGGGAGAACGACGCCGTGGCGTATAGATGTAATACGTGTGCTCTCACTCCATGTAAGTGAATGGTTCTGAAAATAAAAAAAATGTCCACTGGAAGTCAGAAATGTGGGAACAAAACCCTTATCGAAGTTATCCAGGTCAAAACTTGTTGAAAACTACCCCTGACGTCCTCTGAAATGTTCCGATTCTCAGGCATGGCGCTCTGCGAAGCGTGTTTCGATGCGAACGGACACGAGGGACACAACTACACGCGTTTCTTCTCACGAGAGGGTGGAGCCTGCGACTGTGGAAACCAGGATGTGATCAAAGAGCAAGGAAACTGCTCGAAGCACGGAGACGAGTCGAAAAGACCCAAGTACGACATGGAAGACGTCGTGCTCGCCGAGCACATCGTCATGAAGCTTCTGGTGCTGCTCTTCTTGATATACAGAGGATGGGTTAGTTGTAAGATTTTAAAAATCTGTAAGCTTGATGGATATTACGATGAATATTCACAAATCGCAGTTAGATTAGCTTGACGAATATGAAATGAGCTCTTTTTTGCAGCAAGACCGCTTCACCCGTGCCGAGTCAGCCCATCGAAACACTGACGACCCGATTCCCTTTGAGGTGCGTCCGCCCGCCTTCGATCTCGGTTCTTTCACCGAAGCCGATGCCGCTCGGGCAAATCTCATCATTGATTTCCTCCAAGAATGCTCCAATTACGGAGGTCCAATGAGACTGATCGTGGCAGAAGTGCTGATGAACAAAGGGCTGTACCAGGCGCTAACCGAGAAAACCAGCGAACATTACGACAGTGCGTTTCGGTCTGATCGGGTGTCTCTCACTAATTGAAAAGGTTCAGACTCGGGCCGTGTGGAACTCTCGCTAGACTGGCGCACTTCTCACGCGTTCATCGCCGATCGGGAGTCCCTGCTCATCACGGGTTCCTCTACCGACTCTTTCTCTTTCATGAATTCCATGGCAGACACCGATTGTCTCTCGCTGCTCGACGAGCTCATCTTCTGGATCAACCGACAGCTCTTCCCGCAGAATCTCGTGAACTTCGGGTTGAGCATGCTCTCGGAGCCGGGCTACCGGGATGAGTTCGCGTTTCGATTCTTCGCCTGGTACCCAATGTGCGGTAAAGTGATCAACGATCTGTGTAAGAGTCAGGCGGATCATGCGAGGGGAGATGATAAAGTGTCGCCGGCGTGCAGTCGAGCCGTCCATGTGACTGTTCAGGTAACGGCTAGAAAACTGCGGTGGAAACAGGTTTCTCCGATCTCAGATGCTCTCTTCTGCCTCCTTGTGTCGGGAATTAAACGATAAAGTGCAACTCGTGAAGGTCATATTCGAGATGACTCAGTATCTGATTTGCAATCAACTTCAAAACTCGCTGATTTCTCTTGGTAACGATTCGCTGAATAGTGACGATACGAAGCTGATCTTTTTTAATTCAGAAAGTTTCCAACTATTCGTTCAATCTCACAAAGACTACCTCGACACGATCCGTCGTCGCGGTCTCGCGCCAAGCAAATGGCTCGTGATGCAGATGCGACACAACGCGGCGATCAGTCAGCACGGCTACTGGTTCGTCATGGGCGACATACAGAACGTGCTCACACACACCTGTCTGGCCGTCGACGTTGTGCTCGACGACGAGGCGTTCGGCGGATCATATATGCGCATGATGTCAATGATGCAGGGCATGAATCCGATATGGAGAATAGTGCGAGGGAACGCGCAGGAGGTAGACGCCGGCGAGGAAGTCCAGAGAGCCTACACTCTCGAGTTCGAGACTCTTGCGGTGACTTTGTTCAACATTGTGGCTGCAGTTCAGCAGGAAAACAGTTGCGAGGGAGCTAAAAAGTTTCTGGATCACGTACTGAAGCGTGCCGAAGACTGGCTCGAGACGCTGCAGCCACAGAAGCACCTCTGGAAGTTGACCAAACGAGCTCAGGCCTACGTCGTTTCATTCCACATTCCATTGCACAGGTGAGTCGATCTTTTTGTGCTCAAAAAGCTCAACGAGTGAGGGAAATTCCAGACACATTTCCACGGCTCTCACGCATTTCACGGAGCTCGACGGCTTCTACGATCACGTCAAATCGGTCCTTCTTCGCGACGAGATCCTCGTCCGTCTCCTGCTCATCCACCCTCTCCGAATTCAAGTCGCGCGCGCCGAAATCAACTGCAACATGTGGGTTCGGAACGGCGCGCAGGCTCGCATGTCCTCTCTGATCTACTCGCAGTGGAACGTCTCCAGCGCTTTCCAGACTCCGGATATCGACCTGATTCGGTTAGTCTTTCGTGTGTTGTTTCGAAATGTATTTTTAATGATCAGATTCTGCGCCGCCCACGTCGACAAAGAGTTTTTCGTTCGGGCTCTTTCGGTGAACTTCAATCTGAACGAGATGTTGCGAATTCGTGTCGCGACGTTTGTGAAGAATCTGCCGGCGGCGAGAAAGTTCTTCCAGGGATGCGGACAGGGAGCAGAGGAGACAGAGGCGCCCGAAGAGCAGACTCAGTCGTTTTTGGAGCTGAGGAAGCTGATCAGAGAGCGAACGATTATGATCGAGGATATCATGATCAATCAGAGAGGCAGGATCATAGATGGATGCGGATATGATTTCAATCGAAGAGAGGAGGTCATGGAGTGAGTCCTGAAGTTAGGAATCAGCGGGCATCTTGAAAACATCTGACACACTTGAATCATTTTCATTCCAGACTGGTTCTCGACAAACGGAACGTGACCCGAATGCTCGTTGACTTCTCCTTCAAGGCCAACTTCAATCCGGATCGCCCGGCCGCTGCTGAGTACGATCCCGCTTTCTTTCCGGAAAACAATTCAGAAGCCGAAGACGACGAAGAGCTCTCGGATGTCGAAGAGGAGTCCGAAGAAGAAGAAGAAGAAGAGGAGCCGGAACGACGTCCTTCCCCACCTCCTCCGCAACAACAGCCTGTCGATCCGAATGAAATCGCGAACCCGCCCGAGCCCACCGCCGCGCCCATTCGACCTCCGGCTCGAGATGGAGAACGAGAGGCGATCCTTCAACAGCACGAGTGGATTGATCCCATGTTCTGGGGTATGTTCAAGTTGGTTGCCGAGCTCATCGTAGTCCGTGTCAACTCTGGAGCCACTTCCGAAGATCACTATCGATCCGAGATGGTGAATTGTATGGCAATGGGGAATGTACCATATTCGAGATTGAGAGGCTCTATATCCGAAAAGGGAAGTCGAGGATCCGAGCTGATCGATAAGCACTTCGAGCGTATTCTCAGCGAAATCGGAGACTTCATCGAGCCGAACGAGGGTCCGAACTCTCTGCAGCAAGGCAGTTATCAGCTGAAGACGTCCGTCTGGGACTCCGAGCTCTGTCCGGTCTTCTTCATGATGAGGTCGACTTCAATGAAGCAAGCGAGAGAGGTTTTCGCAAAAATGGAGGCCCGCGAGAGAAAGAATGCCACTGAAAAAGGTCTTCCGGATGACGGAGTGCAAGTGGAGCCCACTTTCTGGGTGCCCTTCCGACTCGTCAACTTTTCGGAATCGCGACGTCATCCCGGAATCGCCCAGATCTATCGGATGCTGCTCTCCGAGCGATGGATCCTTCACTGCATCGCCGTACTCGCCAGTGGATCCGACTGTGAAGCGAGGTTCCACGATGTGACGATTCAGTTGGCACTTTACATGCTCACTCTCGGAGTGAAGTACGCATTGGAGTTCCAAGGGGATGACGAAGTGAAGAGTTATCTTCTGGACATCTACCACACTCCGTTCCGCATGCAGGCAGGAAGAAATGACTCGTTCCACACTGTATGCTCGTTCATGGTGACTCTTTTGGAGAAAGAGGCGAGGAAAAAGGAGTCTCTGATTCCGCTTTTCAAAAACATCCTCGATGGGAAGTACGATCAGGAAAAAGTGACCGGAGGACGGATGATCTATCTGGCTCGTTTCATCACAATCCTTGCGAAACTCTCGCCGACTTGTCGCCGTTTGATAAACCGCAAAATGGGCGCCGAGGAGTATCTTCAGAACAAGGCCCTCGAAGAAGAAGAATCCAAGAAGCAATCTTCAGTGGATCCGGCGAAGCAGGCTGTCAAAGAGGCCGCCAAGCGGAGAATGGCTGCCATTATGCAAAAATCCGCACTGAAATCCGCGCAAACCATGGAGAAACTGATGAAATCGGAAGGAATGACCGCCGACGAAGTGGAGAAGGTGGACCCGAGTCAGCAGAATCGGCAGCTTTTCCAGTGTCCGATCTGCGGCGAGATTGACGTTCCGAATACTGTCGAGCAGCCGTTCGGAATGCTCGCCAAGCTCTCGACAAACTTTGTTTGCGATGAGCAGATCGATGCGAACTGCGAAGTTGTCGGTAACGTTTTGGAACTGGATCGAATTGATAGATCCGATGGCCCGCTTCGTCAGATGCGAACAAGACGAGAGTTCTCGGAGAAGCGTCGGATGGCCGAGCATCCGCTTCCGGAAGTGTCCAAGGTGCGGGCGCCCGTGTGTGGCACGGATCTGAAGACGTGCGGTCACGCTGCGCACATCATCTGCTTCAACGCATACCGGCTCTCGTTATACGATGGGCACCAACGGCCGGATCGTCGAGAAGTCGGATGTCCTCTGTGCCGATTCACCATCAACACAATCGTTCCGATCTCCGTCGACAAACCGTACTCCCCGCTGAAAACATCGTACTCTTCTCCGCAAAGTTTCACCGACACATATCGAGCTATCAACGAGATGCTCGTGAAGTCGAAAGGGCCGGTTTTCGAGGAGAAAGAGAAGAATGTTCGGTACCAGACGATGTACTCGACCCGAGACGGAGGGGGTCTTTGCGAAGTGTGGAGGGGCCGGCAGAACAGTGCGGACTTCTCGGAGAGGCGCTCGAGCATGGAGAGATGTACCGTGAGCACTGTGATGGCGGCGTTGGCGGTGGCGATGGTGGAACGATCGAGTTTTCTGCGAAGGTTTGGAGTGCCAGAAAGAAGGAAAAACGGAAGAAGCAGCCTCACTGAACACATCATGTCGGCTGCAGTCGCCACTTCCAAAGATGTCGATTTCGAAGTGATTCTTGCGGCGAACACTGGACTCTTTGTGAAAGTCGAGAAGAGAGCAGAGCCATCGGAACGTCCACCGGAGCGTCCCTCGAGCTCGGTTCCGTTTGAACAGTTCGATTACACTAAAGATAAGGAGGTGCAAGCCTTGTTGTCCGGACTTGCCACCGACGAGTTGACAGTTCTCAACACCACCAAAAGCCGTAAGAGGCCTATGATATTGGCTGATGTGGTTCCTCGAATGGAACTTCCGATGTTCGTGCTCGATGCAAAGTCCACTCTCGTCCGAATGATTGCCCTCGTCGTCGACAGTCAATCCGTCACCAAGGACGTTCAACGAGAAATGGCCCACAATCTGATCAGCGCCTCCTGTGGGTGGGTCTCCGCCTACACCGCGGTCTGCTTGGTGCTCCGGCTCGGCGAGCAGAAGATGCAGGCGTTGAGCTCAGGAGCTCTTAGGATCGACACTCTCTCTGAATCTCAACTAGATCTCTTAAGAAGCGTAGCCAAACCGATCACCGCAAACGTGGACTTCTTGAAGTTCCTCTGCAATAACCTGAGGCAGCCCGAGGATTGCGACCATCCACGATCTCAACCATTCGGATGTCCGATTCAGTTGACAGATGAGCAGATCAGAACCACTCTTGACAATGTAGTCGTCGAGTTTCTGAGGTTCTCCGCCGAGCTCCTCCTTCACTGCGGCCTAGGATCCGTGGAGACCGTTGAAAGGATACACCAACCGGGAATCAGTGTTGAGGATACTTTGCGCATTATGGAAATCGGTCAGAAATCTTTCGATTGTTTATAAATGTATTCATTTATCAATTTTCAGATTCCGCATTCCTGAATCCGCCCGAAAAAGCCGAATATTGGTCGCTCATGTACAAAAACACTCTCGCGTGGAGGGCCAAATTGAACAAATACGTGGGTTTTTCAGTGCTCAATCGAGCTCCTCTTGGCTTGAAGACTCTTTGACAGAGCCGACAATCAGAAGACAGATCAGAATCAGAATGATGGCGCAGTAGAAAATCTGAAAGATCGGAAGACGCGTTAAAAGGAGATTCCGGATTAGAGTAGTACCAGAAAAGCGGTGCAGGCGAAGAAGGCGGACCAGTAGATCATCGGGTCGCAGTAGTGTCTCTCGAACATTCCCTCGTTGAAGTGCACGTAGCTTCTCGATCCGTATACCCACACACAACCTGAAATGGAGTAGCTCTAAGCCATTGAAACCATATGACGTTGCATTGGTTTTTTTGTTAAGAAGTTTCCTCTAGAATAGAGGAACTCTTCTTGACTAGGAATGCTTTCTCACCTAGAATCAGCCATACAATGTTGGCCAGTGCGAAGAGCACTTCGAGTCCCTTGCACAATAGACTCGCTCCGAGAGCTCTTTGCTGCCTTCGAATGGAGGTCCTCCTCGGCGTCGGAATCAGAAAATATATTCGGAAAGTGGCAGATATGATGAAAAGAACGCCTTCCACTATGAGCCAGACAGGAATCATCGGCTGAATTGCACAGAACGGAGCATTCAAAAGACCGAAGATGATGAGCAGGAAGGCGAGGAGAGAGAAGCACGAGAGCACGGCTATGCTCACTTCTGAATCAGTCTTCATGAGTTCTCAAAAAGTCTTCTGAATCTTCTTACGATATGGGATCCGGTCGTTGATGTAGTCGCTCAAGTTCTTCGCAAACTCCACAGTATCCCCACTTTGCGAGTACACATCAGACAATTTGTCGTGTTTCCGTCGAGATTCGCTCGAATCTGCTTGAGAATGTGTCGTCGGCATGTAAACTGATGGATGGAGGTGACCATTCGATGGTCTCTCCGCTTGGAATCGAACAGGAGACCGACTGGGCCGTTCTTGTGGAGTAGGTGGGAGTAGAGGTCTCTGAGAGTTAGCAGAGCTCCGATTCGACGATCCAGACATGTTGATTCGAAGCGGGATCGATCGGGAAGAGGTGTAGCTTTGAGACCCTCTGAATAACACCGTTTGGAAATACGAATTTTTTGAAAGCTCCAACCTTGGAAACGGGTTGTGCGCAGGCGGATGCTGAGACATTGAGCTCGACGGCAAAATAGGTGTTTCCACTTTGGAAACTGGGGTTGACCTAAAAATAAAAGTGAAGATTCGAAATTCTGCGGTGACTCACCCCGAACTGCTCATATCGACGCGTAGCTTTTGAGTGCCCGCCGGAGAAGGTGTGTGACGCATCTCTCCGAAAGCACCCATCCGTTCCGAGGTCACCATTGAAGTCGGACGCGAGTACTGAAAGAAACTGAGCTTGCCCGGAAGATGACAGTAGTTCTTTGCAAGAACGAGCAGCTTCCAAGCGAGGTCGGCTCGAACTTCTTCTCAAATCGATACTATTCCACGCGCGGCGCGAGGTGAATAGTGTTGTGCGGGCGACGAAACTGGGTAGTTATATGGTTTGATAGCTGTGTTTCGCTCCAAAAACCTCGCTTCTCTCTTTCTCTTCCATTCCTAAACGCTGTGCAAACAAACATCCAAGGACGTACCCCCGCAGGAAACGACGTCTCCTGACTTTGCGTAGATCCGGATCCTGGAGACGCGTACATTCTGAAAATGTGAAAAATGCGAGAAGAAGTCAACGAAAAGAGAAGAGAGTGAAGAATGGCAAGAATAGCTTTTTGGGGGGTAACTGTGAGAAGACGCAAAGAGAGCAAACAGTCTGCTCTCGTCTGCCGACTCTCAATTCACTCTTGATTTTCACTCGCGTTTTCAAATGCACTGACAACATAATCAGCCCTCTTCATTTCATTTTATAATTCGGGACGCGAGAAAGAAAAACTTGGCCGACAGCCAGAAAAGGAGACATTCTGAATAGAGAGAAGGGAGGGGAATCGATTCGGAAAATAAACAAAATGAGTCACACGGTTAGCATCTCCGATGGCACCCAGTCTCGTTTTCACATGTGAATTGGTAGCCGGGGAAGTAGGAAACGAGAGAGAGAGAGAGAGAAAGGTTATACAAACTTGGCGAGAAAGAAGGAAAAGACACTGCGCGCAGAAGCACAATCGGAGGAAAGAGCTAAGAATCGAGTTTTGAGAATCGTTACGAAATATTCGGTCTGAGTCATGTCGAATGTCAACCTTGACAATAACTTTTGGACTGAAAGGTTCCGTCTGCTGCTCAAATTGCACCCGAAACATCAGAGTTCAAATTGGTATCAAACTGGTCAGTCTGACTGTCTGAATGTCGGAGTATTTCGTTACTTTTCGCTCTTCTCTTTGTTTACCGACTTTTCTTTCTCCGATCTTTCGGCTTTCTCTTCGTTTCTTCTCCTTTCATTACTCACTCACTGTCAGAGTCAGAAAAGTAAAAACAAACGAGCGCGACACCGTTTTTCCCTTTGAAAACGAACGAGGAACACGTCGCGGGTTGAGCTCTCTGCTCGACTCCCAAAATGAAACGAAGAGCACATTTCATTAAAACTGTCAACTGATTCCAGTACCAACCGTGCATTACTGAGCCGCTCACGTGGAAACATCGTCGTATTCTTCGTCCGTCGCGCAGTTTCGAAGAGCTCTTCACACGCTTTTTCCATAGAGAATGCATCAATTGCACCACGGTGAGCATCTGGAATCTTTAGAATGTGAACTCTGATCATCGTGAATTTTGTCAGAGTCCCTCGAATCCGGTGATCTGTCTTATGTGCGGTCAACTGCTCTGTTTGGATGACTGCTGTCGAATAACTCATCAGGAAGTCGGCACCGAGAGGACTCTGAGCATGTCCGAGATTGAAGTGGTGAGTGGAGGAAGGCGTGAGCGAGAGAGAAAGAAGAATACGTGAAAAGACGAAGCGTAGCATGTTGGGAATAGCTTCGGAAGCTCGTCGTTTGCAGCACGCCGAGAGATGCTCCTCCTCGTCGGGCCTCTACATCTCGATCACCTCTTCGATGATCATCGTGATGCGCGGCAAGCAGGCCGCCATCTGGGGCACCGTCTACCTTGACTCGCACAAAGAAGAGGACCGCAATCTGAAGCGCGGCAAACCCCTGTTCCTGTGCGAGTCGCGCTTCAAATGGCTCGAGTACGACTGGGCAGAGCAGGAGTGGCAACGAGTCTACCAGTGGTTCAACCTGAACAACTCGCACTCCTTCATCAATCACATTCGCGATTGTCACCTTCTGCACCACTGAACCGCTCCTCTACTAATAAGTAGTTTGTTCTGTAAATTAGACCCCTCTCTTCCTATTCGATACTCTTTTTGTCTTCTTTTTTTCATGTGTGAATATGACTGTGTTCTCAATTTTTCTACAATTTTGACAAATGAAATAGAGAAAATTCAGAGATTTAGAAAAACTCATGAGGTTCAGGTCCCCCTACGAGGTTCAGGGTACCCTACGAGGTTCAGGGTCCCCCCACGAGGTTCAGAGTACCCTCACGAGGTTCAGGGTACCCTACGAGGTTCAGGGTACCCTACGAGGTTCAGGGTACCCTACGAGGTTCAGGGTCCCCCCACGAGGTTCAGAGTACCCTCACGAGGTTCAGGGTACCCTACGAGGTTCAGGGTACCCTACGAGGTTCAGGGTCCTTTTTTCACGAGGTTCAGGGTCCTTTTTTCACGAGGTTCAGGGTCCTTTTTCCCGAGGTTCAGGGTACCCCACGAGGTTCAGGGTCCTTTTTTCACGAGGTTCAGGGTCCTTTTCACGAGGTTCAGGGTCCTTTTTTCACGAGGTTCAGGGTACCCCACGAGGTTCAGGGTCCTTTTTTCACGAGGTTCAGGGTCCTTTTCACGAGGTTCAGGGTCCTTTTTTCACGAGGTTCAGGGTCCTTTTTTCACGAGGTTCAGGGTCCTTTTTCACGAGGTTCAGGGTCCTTTTTCACGAGGTTCAGGGTCCTTTTTTCACGAGGTTCAGGGTCCTTTTTCACGAGGTTCAGGGTCCTTTTTCACGAGGTTCAGGGTCCTTTTTTCACGAGGTTCAGGGTCCTTTTCACGAGGTTCAGGGTCCTTTTTCACGAGGTTCAGGGTCCTTTTTCACGAGGTTCAGGGTCCTTTTTTCACGAGGTTCAGGGTCCTTTTTCACGAGGTTCAGGGTCCTTTTTCACGAGGTTCAGGGTCCTTTTTTCACGAGGTTCAGGGTCCTTTTCACGAGGTTCAGGGTCCTTTTTTCACGAGGTTCAGGGTACCCCACGAGGTTCAGGGTCCTTTTTTCACGAGGTTCAGGGTCCTTTTCACGAGGTTCAGGGTCCTTTTTTCACGAGGTTCAGGGTCCTTTTTTCACGAGGTTCAGGGTCCTTTTTCACGAGGTTCAGGGTCCTTTTTCACGAGGTTCAGGGTCCTTTTTTCACGAGGTTCAGGGTCCTTTTTCACGAGGTTCAGGGTCCTTTTTCACGAGGTTCAGGGTCCTTTTTTCACGAGGTTCAGGGTCCTTTTTTCACGAGGTTCAGGGTCCTTTTTCACGAGGTTCAGGGTCCTTTTTCACGAGGTTCAGGGTCCTTTTTTCACGAGGTTCAGGGTCCTTTTTCACGAGGTTCAGGGTCCTTTTTCACGAGGTTCAGGGTCCTTTTTTCACGAGGTTCAGGGTCCTTTTCACGAGGTTCAGGGTCCTTTTTTCACGAGGTTCAGGGTACCCCACGAGGTTCAGGGTCCTTTTTTCACGAGGTTCAGGGTCCTTTTCACGAGGTTCAGGGTCCTTTTTTCACGAGGTTCAGGGTCCTTTTTTCACGAGGTTCAGGGTCCTTTTTCACGAGGTTCAGGGTCTTTTTTTCACGAGGTTCAGGGTCCTTTTTCACGAGGTTCAGGGTCCTTTTTTCACGAGGTTCAGGGTCCTTTTTCACGAGGTTCAGGGTCCTTTTTCACGAGGTTCAGGGTCCTTTTTCACGAGGTTCAGGGTCTTTTTTTCACGAGGTTCAGGGTC